>JAADWX010000002.1:0-148915 GCA_023336405.1 Globisporangium echinulatum | reverse complement strand
TTTTGGCGTAAATTTAACGCGGCTGTCTAAACGCATGGTGACAGTCGCAACTGGGCGAACAACAAAGCGATGATGTTGCACTTTCGTTCGCAGTGTCGAGCGATAAAGCACGACGTGACTATCACAAAACAGCTCGACATCCCCAAGTTCACAACGAAGATTGAGCCAACAGAGATCGGATGTACGTATGCAGTTGCCACTTATGCACTTTACATCCAACAGAGATGGATTTACCATAATTATACCCTATTTACACTCCGATTTATGACCAATTTGGCGACTGATTTACGCTTATATCGGACTGTTCTGATGTGGACAAAATTTCTGGCGATCACAATACACATGTCGTCTATATCTCGTTTGTCTAATATAGATAATTCAAACCCAATCCACCCTTTTGCAGAATATGCGTAATCCATATTGTAGTGATGGCGATATACATACAGACCATTGTATTCTCGAGAACATCCGCAAATACTGCTTACTATGAAATATTTGCAGTTATCCAAAAATATGTTTGTAGTGCATTCTTTTTGCTTGTTGTATTTTATCCGAAATTGAGTCGGCCTATTCACCAGAATAGAACCCAATATTATTGTAAAGCGTTGGACAAAATATATGTTGAATTGCACGTATCTCGACCCAGCGAGATTCGAGATAGGGCAAATGAACTAATCGATGCGCGCCAAACCGCAACGAGTCATTGCGCTCGCTACTCCCAAAGGCGCAGTCGCTGCTACATGCACGTATGCACAAACCCGTCGCCGTCACGCTCCGACATTCGCTCACCTCCCTCCTGCACAGTCACTCAGTTCAGTTCATCTTGAGGCACTTGTCGAGCGCCGAGAATTCGGCAAAGAACGCCGTGAACCACTGCATCGCCATCTCGAGGTCCTCGGTGCCGCACATCTCGCGGATGCTGTGCATGCTCAGCTGCGCGAGACCAACGTCGATCGTGCGGATGCCCGTGCTCGTTGCGAGGATCGGACCGATCGTCGAGCCGCAGCCCGTGTCCTGACGGACGACAAACTCCTGGATCGCAATGTTGTGGCGCCGCGCGAGCTCCTTGAGCAAGAACGCCGACTCGCCAGTCGTTGCGTACCGCTCATTCGCATTGTACTTGATCACTGGACCAGCGTGGAGCGCCGGGCGGTGGTTCACTTCGTGCTTCTCCGAGTAGTTCGGGTGCACACCATGGGCCATGTCGGCCGACACGAGGAAGCTCTTGCGCGCTGCTGCCGCGCAGAGCTCGCCCTGGGCAATGCGTTCGGTCACGGACTGGAGAAAGTTCGAGCCCGCGCCCATGCGCGAGTCCGAACCGACCTCTTCGTTGTCAAAGAGCGCAACGACGCGAACGTTTGCGTCGTCGTTCAGGTTCGCAAGCGACGCAACGAGCGACTGCGTCGAGAGCCATGAGCAGCAGAGGTTGTCGAGCCGCGGCGCAAAGATGAACTCGTCGAGCGCGCCGCCGACGTTCCCGCCCTGCGTGTCAAAGAGGCAGAGCTCAAAGTCGCAGATCGCGTCGACACCAACGCCCAACTCTTTCGCAATCAGCTGCAGCAGCACGGACGTGTGCTTGGACTTTGGTTGGTCGCTGGTTGACGACGTCGTTGCTTCGAGCTGGGCGCGCGCCGCTGTCGCAATGACCGGCCGCAAGTGCGTCTCCTTGTTGAACGAGAAGCCCTGACTGACTTCACGGTCGAGGTGGATCGCGAGCGTCGGGATGCGCATCACCGGCTTGTTGATCAGCAGCAGGCGCGACTCGAACTTTGAATCGCTCTCGCGCACGATCACACGGCCCGCGAGACCCAAGTCACGGTCAAACCACGTGTGGAAGAGCCCGCCGCCGTAGCACTCGACGCCGACTTGGAGCCAGCCCTGCGACTCGAGGTTCGAGATCGGCTTGACCTTGAGGCACGGACTGTCGGTGTGCGCACCAATGATGTGGAACCCATTGCCGCGTTCGTACTTGCCGCCGACTGCAAACGCGATCTAGAGGAGGAACACGAACGAGCGAGCGCCATAGCCAGTCAGTCAGTTGGTTGGTTGGTTGGTCAGACATAGAGTCGACGACTACATGTACACACACAGCAACGACGACGTACAATGGCCGACTGGTTGCGCGTGACGTAGTACTTGCCGCCTGGTTGCACGGCGTCTTTCCACGACTCCTCCTCGCGCAGCGGCTTAAAGCCTGCAGTGCTGAGCTGCTGGATCGTCTCGTGCACGGCGTGAAACGGCGACGGGCTCTTGTTGACAAAGTTCAGGAACGCTGTGTGTGTAGCGTGTCGAAGCAGCAAGCAAGCAAGCGAGCAAGCGAGTGAGTGAGTGCATGTGTGTATATCGATGTGCGTACGAGTGAGCGAGAGCAGACGCGACGACAGCGTCCACAGCTGCTCAGCTCGACATCCAATGTGCAAGAGCATGCGTGCGCGCACCCGCAACGGTCTGTGGCGTGGTCTTGGAGAGCGCGAGCTTGGACATCGTGATGCGTGTCGGTGGTGGTGGTGGTGGTCGCTTCGGTCGCGCGAGGGAGATTGCAAAGTGGTGACGAGGTGGAGGATCTGCTGCACGTTCGCTCACTCATCCAAGCGAGAACGCGGTTTTGGTCCCCCTCTCTTGTGTGGTTGACCTCGTTTCTGTCACGTTGAGATCGTCAACATACAGTCAAAACACACTGTGTCATGCGATTCCGAGCCAGTATTTGAGCTTACACGCAACTTCAAGTCTATATTGTTTGATCCTCTCGAACATAAACCGGTTGCTATATCACTGCAGCAACGATACCAATAGCTATCGAAATGCTCTGTCTACTGTAATTCCCCGTCGAATTACATTTACCACACATCGACGCTTTCGAGAGGGAATGCACACGAATTTGAGTTGCTACGTTTATGTCCGGATTCGTCTGCTGGTGGTCCTTGTCGACACTTGCTGAGTGCGCAACCTTCGTACCTCGATCATTCGTGGCTGTGTGTGCGTGCATCAAGACGCTCGCAATAGCAGCGAACTGCGCAACTCGGATTCACCACCGCCGCCAACAGCTACAACGCCAACACCGTCACGCTCATTAACTCAGCTGTTGCCACCACGATCTTCCACCTCACCACCATTCTCCCTTGTCGTGCAGACCTCGAGCTGCATCTCCGACTCAGATGATGTGTGTGTGTGCGTTGCGCTGATTCGATCAGGACTATCAGACGTGATGAGGATGCTAATCGAATGGGTACGCAAAGCTGTTCTACACCAGCAGTAGCACTGCTCACAGACGTGCGTTCGATGCATGGCACCCTCGCTCCTGCTGGGCTCCAGATGCGTGTGAGCAATTGCAACTACAACTGGACTGTTGTGGCTGGGACGGCTGTGTGCTACTGCCGCGCAGGTTCAGGATCTGTGCGAGCGATGGCAGCGCCGTGTTCGGCGAGCCTGCTCCTTCGTGCGACGATATCATCATTTCCATACTCTGCGACTGCCCTTGTGGTGTACACGCAAACGCGTTTGGGTTGACGTCGCGCTGCATCTGCATCGCACGTGCGAGCATATCGAGACGACCGAGACTCGGGTCTGCAGCTGCCATTGCGTGTGTCGCTGCGACACCGTGCATCGGCTGGTACAACTGGCCGCTGCTCTCGTTCTTGACACACACGTCTGCGACGTCAAATGACGGCTGCATCGAACGCAGCGCGTGGTCGCCAAACTCGCTCGCCATGGCAGTCGGCGAGTCGATCGGAGGCGTCGTCTTCCGGTTGCGCAGTCCGCGCTGGCGCCGCGAGATCTTCTGTCGGTACTTCTGCGCATGCGTCATGGTCTGCCGCGGCGTCTTCGTGCCAATGTAGTCGGCCACGTTCTTCCATGGACCTGCTGGGAACATCTCGAGCGCCACGAGGAACCGCTCATGCTCGTCCTGCGTCCACATCTGGATCTTGCTCTTGGCCGACACGACGACAGCGCCGGCCTTTGCCTCTGTTGGCTGGAGACGGATCACGTGCTCCGACGCGTCCGAGTGTTCAAAGAGCTGGTTGTACACTGTGCGCGAGATCGTCATGGCTAGGATGTGTGTTGTGTGAATTAGCGTGCGCGGGTAGCTCGAGTTTGTGAGCGACGCGCTTGTGTGTGAGGCGTCGGCGAGACTGCAAGTCTGTGCTGCTGCTGCTGCTCGACGGTGGTGATCGCAAGTCGGAAGTGCCTTGTCGAATCGGGTGCGAAACGAAGAATGAGAGTGGGAGCAGTGGTTGCGCGTCAGCAGCAAGGTCGAGAGGCAAACCGAAGACGGAGCCAAGCAACCCGCTTGGCGTCATCGTTGATTGTACCCACCACCACTCACTCACTTGTGGGTAAGCTGCCACTTGTCACGACGCGTGGCTGCGACCATCATTGATGTTGCGTTCGCCTATCGTCCTGTGCGTCTTGTCGGCATCTTGATCACGCCAAGAATCAAGATAACAGACAGCTGCTACACATTCACTGCATTCCCAGCCCTCGCAGTAGCTCCGTCCTCTCTCTTCCACTTCCTACAGCTGCCACTAGTACTTCTGGGTTGTTGTTGTCAATGATGCTCCGACTAGTTGCAACCTTGTCGCTGACTGCTGTTCGGGGCAGCTCGAATGGCCGCCAAGCAACTCAGCCCTGATACTTCTTCGTCAGATAACGAGTGGAGCTAGTCAGCAAGTCTGATCTGAGCTTACGGTAGTATGCGACAGCAGGGTTCAACCAAGCTGACAAGACAAAGCTCCAGCAGGTTGGCAGTCGATAAGGCGAGCAATCTTCACCTGAGCGATGACGACTGTGCCAGACCATCCATCATTTGACTCAGTGGTTACATCCTGGTCGATGGAAATATTTGAGGTCGCTGGATGTTCGAGGACGAGGTTCAGGTGATCAAGTGGTGTTAGTCTCATACGAACCACGACAGCGATAGAAATCAAGTGATTAGATTAAAGAGACCTAGCAGTGCGTAACGTAACGTGTCGTCGTCGTCACTGACTGCATCGAGTACGTGCGCACGCTGTCGTGCCGCTGTTTGAAGAACCCGCACGCACAAACGTATACGCGCAAACGAACGAACAAGCGGCAACTCAGCACTCACTCACCGTTCGACTCGACTGTGCATCCATACAGCACGCTGCTCTCACTCGACCTCGAGGATCGTCGTCGGGCGACGAGCGAGTGTCGATGACAGCAGCGTCTGGAGCACGCGCGCAGCCGACGGGCGCTGCTGCGGGTCGGACTGGAGGCACTCGTGCGTGAGGCGCCGAATGACTTCTGGGCACGTGTCCGAGACCTTGGGCTTGAGCTTCCCGACCGCGACTTGCTGGACGATCGTCGTCTCTTCGAGACCCATGTCCTGGTACGGGATCTTGTGCGTATCGAGCTCCGTGAGCAGCACGCCGAGCGAGTAGATGTCAGCGAGCTCACTGTAGTCCTCGCCGAGGATGATCTCTGGTGCGACCCAGCGCGCAGTACCGACACCGGCAGTCATGGTCTGCTGGAACGTCCGTTCGCGGCTCTCGCCAAAGTCCGAGAGCTTCGCGCCTTTCTGCGAGTCCATGAGGATGTTGCGCGACTTGATGTCGCGATGGATGAGCGGCGTCGCGAGGCTGTGGAGGTAGTACACGGCCTCGCAGATCTGGACGCAGAACGTGCCTTTGCCGTTCTCCCACGTGAGCTCAGTCGGCGGGTGCTTGCGTAGCACGGTCAGCAAATCGCCCGAGTCCATGTACTCCATCACGATCTGCAGGTCCGCGAGCGTGTCGTCGTAGCACGCGCCAACGAGCGCGAGGATCCGCGGGTGCTGGAGCGTCGCGAGCAAGTTGAGCTCAGCGACAAAGTCCGCGACGTTCTGCGGGTCGTTCGTGAGCATCTTCTTGACTGCGACGAGGTTGCCGTTCAAGTGCGCGAGCCAGACCTGGCCGAACGCGCCTTTCGCAATGCTCCGCGTCAAAATCAAGTCGCGCGCGTCGATGCGCGCTACACGCGTGCTGATGCGCGGCAGTTCGCGCATTGCGTGCGCCGTCTCGAGTGTCGCGCCCGCTGCCGACTCGCGCGTGAGTTCGTGTGCGTACCGCCCAATCTCCGAGTAGTCGCCGGTCGTGCCGTTCGTCGAGAACGACGGACCCGGCCGACCGCCAGTGAGGCCCGACGACGCGCGGCCGCGGCCATTGTTGTTGTTGCCATTCGTCGTGCTCACACCGGGGCGCGTGCTACCGCCTGTGCGGTTCGATCCGTTCGTATTGTTGTTGTGATGATGGTTCTGATTGTTTGTGTACGCCATGTCGGCAAAGTAGGTGCCGTTTTTGCTGCTGTTGCGTCGGCGTCGGTAGCACACGAACGCGACGCCGCCGAGCACGAGCACAGCAGCAACGACAGCGACGACAATGATGATCGTGCTCGACGATCCGCCACCGCCACCGTCGTCGCCACCGCTACCACCCGATTTGGAGACGCACACGACAGCGTCGAGCACTTTGCTTTCAGCCGTGCCGGACGCGCACGAGCCGCTCGTCGCAGTCACACCAAGTGACCCCGAGAGCCGCCGGAGCTGCTTGAGCTGCGCGTCGGTGACGACGAGGCTCTTGAAATTGTTGCCCTGGAGATTCCTACATATCAAGTTCGAGAGGTATGATAGTGTACGTATTAGTCAGCGCATATAAGATTAGAGAGGTAGTAGCAGCAGTAGCTGCGTACAGTGTTGTGAGTAGCGGCATGTCAAAGACGCTCGCTGGGAACTTGTCGAGCGCGTTGTTGCTCAGGTCACTACGCAAGCGCGCGTCACAGATCAGAACATAAGCGTCAGTCATGTCGCGTTATGTCAAGCTTCGATAGGCGGCAGCAGGTAGCAACAACAGGTACGAGACGCACAGCGACTTGACTGCAGGAAGCGCGAGCGTGAACGTCTTGAGGGCGTTTGCGCTCAGATCCCTGCACATCCAGCAACAGCAAACAACAAGTAAGTCGACTGGAGACATACATAAGAGCCGACACGACAGTGCACGAGTGACTCGATTACGCACAGCGTCGCGACTTTCTGGAGCGCCGATGCGAGCGTCGCAGGGACGTCCGTGATCGCGTTCTTCGTGAGGTTCCTGCTCATTTGATAGCCGTCATTCAGTCAGTGCGTCAGTACGAACGTGGCGACATACAACTGAGATAGTTTGAAACAGCGAAAGCGGCACGTACAGCAGCACGAGGTTCCCCATGTCACTGACGTCTGCTGGGATCGCTTTGAGGTTGCAGTTCTGCAGGTACCTGACCAAGCAGTCAATCATTCACACACACACGAGTCAGCAGACGTGTAGGCCAGTAGCGACATGGCATCACGACAGACTCACAGCTGCGTGACGCTCTTGGGCAGCAAGCCAGTCGGCGCTGTTGACAGGTCGATGTTGAATACGACACTGGAGACAGTGTATAGTACAGTGCGTCGCCGTCCTCGTCAGTGTAAATCAGCGCTGCTATGCATTACTACAGAGTTAGCAGATCCAATGCAGCACGTGCACGTACAGATCGTTGAGCGTCGGGACATTCGCAAATGCTTTGCTGTCGAACGCAAGCGGCTTCACTGAGCCTTTTGGTACATTCACGCTGTCAAAGCCCGTGATCTGACTGTTCGCAGGCACGACACAGTAGCAACATGACAGCAAGAGGTCTCAAGTCAGTCCTTCGCTCTTACACAACCCGGCCATGCAAGCAACGCACATTGCGTGCGTCTCGGTCGAGAACGCGCCGCTCGCGATCTTGTCGACGAGCGCGGCTGGGAACTGATCTGTCGGGCTCGTGAACATGTCGTCGGCCTTGGGTTCTTTCACAAACAGCGTCCACTTACTCCCCTGAGAAGTCGAGACGTACGCTTCGTTGAGGCACTGGAACGTGCACGTCGTGTCCGCGGCGACGCACTTGTTGCGCGCTGCGGCGCTGCACTTTGTGCTCCCGCTGCTCGGGAACTGCACGCACGGCTGGTCCTGTTTGCAGAGCGAGCCGCACGACCCGAGCACGACGAGCGCCGAGTCGGCGCAGAGCGTCGCGTTTGTCTGCGCGTGCGTGCTATCGAGGCCAAGCGCTACGAGCGCTACGAGTGCAGCCGCAAGCACGCTCGGGCGCAGCATTGTGCTAGTTGTTGTTGTTGCAGCTTGCTTCGTATCGGGCGGGCTTCGTCGTTGCGGGGCGTTGTCGTTGTAAGCGATGGCCGAAGAAGCGAATTTGCGTTTGTGGCGGCTTTTTGCGCTCTGGCTTGTTCGTTTTTGACACGAGTGGGTGACGAGCTGGATTGAACGACCTCGCAAAGGCACAACAAGTCCACTCGACGCTAACCTAAACGCGGTGCAAAGGAGCAAATACATATATATTCAGATTATTGCAAGAATACTGATCTGCATTGAACATTTGCTTTACATGGTATATAAAATGGTTAGACGTCCAATCATGGCAGAACTGAGCATATTGTGTGACAGACGCAGTTGTTTATACAGGGTATCGAATTTCATCTTATCCTTAATGACACAAGATTGCAAACCATCTCAAAACCAGTTGTGACCTGATTTTATCTTCTCGATCATAACAGCTTCAAATGTGTGGCTGGGTGTTCGAGATACAGCATCAAACAGCTAATTTTTGCATCGCAATCAAAAGTAAACTAGATTAATTCCGACACATGATGAAACATGGACAAGTGTGTCATTTTGGAATGTAGTAGTATCATTGCTGTAAAAATAGAATATTGATTTAGCTATATGTGACTATTTATCTGTATAAGAATATTAATTCGATACATTCTGTGATGCACATGCGACGACCATCGCGATCGCAGTCGATACAAGACGTGACAGGCTGGACTTACTCTCTGATATTAGATCGTGTTCACACATATGTGCCGACATTTCACAACTCCGAAGCGCTTGTTCTGCTTGTTATCGCATTGCGTGCGCGCTGACATTCCTGCAGTCACCGTGTTTAGCTGAAGAGGAGGGCATCAAGACGACTGTGTGTGTTGCTTGTGATCGATATTTAGGAATCTGGTTGGCGAAGCATTGCGTCGTATTAAACCGTTGTTTTCTGCAACGATCGCTTGTATTATTTGCAGAACATACATTACTTCCGTTTGATGCAGAAATATTCTATGAAAACGATGTATTTGATGCCGAACAATGTCTGCTTCGAAAATGGACTGCATACACCGAGACGACGGCTAAGCTGTGGATGCACAGCGTGCGTCTCATGGCTATGCCGAGAGCTTGTACTGTCGCCTCGATCCATTCGGTTGACGAAGATAAACTCGTGTGTCCTGGCACAGCAGCTGCCCGATTGAGCTTGCCTAACAACGTCAACGAGTGCTGATACGACTATCTTGAACAACATCAGAACGTCAAGCGATGTGCTTGAATGCAGATATATGTTTTTAACGCCGTAGTATATCGGCGCAAGGGGTGACAGAGCAAGTTCTGGTCGCTTGCTGTAGATGACTACTGCTATTATCATCGTCGTTGTCGCCATTGCAGTGAGCCCTCACCACTTGCGATGCACACATTGATGACACAATCGTCTCGCACCGCATGACGCGCGCCATTGGTTACGACTCGTCCACGCAATATCTTGTTCTCTATTTGCGCAGGCGATATACGAGTGCTGCCGATGTGGGAGAAGCAAGCGTGCTCTCGTGCGAGAGAATGCGACGCAACAAGATTCGTGCGAGGATGGTAGCACATCCATCCGACCGGCGGTACGAGCCTATGTCGAGTGATGCGCTCATTTGCCTAGCTTGCTTGCTCTTAACTTGGATGGACGACTTTGCTAAGAGAAGATGGCGGGAGAGCAATGTACTAGTAGCGACGAAGATCGCAAACTTGACCTCGTCAAACGTCGAAACAACATGATTTGCATGTGGACCACGCGCAAGTTCAACATCGCAAACAATCACTCTTGCAGAAATCCAGTTTGTTGGAGACGAAGTGAGTTGAGTTGGAACACAACATTTGACCTTGCCTGCTTGTTTCGCATGTCGCTGCTGCTTCTGAACATGCGCTGTTGCCGAGCACCAGGTTCTCGCCACTCGGTGCCTCTTGCATATTGCAGGTCTTGTTAGGACATATCTGGCATCACAACTCCTCCGTTTCAGCTGAGTGCTGTGCCTTGCTTGCTCGTTTCGCTCGATCGCTCAATCGATTAACTCGAAACATGTTTGGAGGGATCGTGGTTCGATCGTGTCGATGCGATGTTTGTGCCACTCGAGTCTCCAATAACGAACCGGCTCGCACTTCGTTGTGGTAGGTGTGGGGACTATGAGGCACAAGCTCACGATATGTTCAAACCGAGACCATGCTCTCACACTAACAGCAGCAAACAAGCTCGCAATGTGTGAACATGGAGACCAAGCTATCACATTGGCAGCAACAAACAACAACACATTGCACGCTTCTCATAATTGTTTGCTTGGTCTGCGGTCATTTGGATCGAATTTGCCATTGCTGATCACTTTGAGCATTGACTAGCAGTTTGTATACAGACCGAGATTATGGAATTGGGCGGGCAGACGGGACATGCGCGGGTAGGGCAGGATGTTCGCTCCTCTCGTGGGAATCGTGCTGCCCCGCGCTCTGCTTACTTTCCCTGCTGCGAATTCGTTCGTTGCTGTCAATTGCAGCGAGACTATCACACTGCGCAGTTTCTCACTTGATGCTGTGCAGGTGGTGTCTCGCTCATGTCTGTCTTGTGCTGGCAGCAGCGCAGCGCAGCAACTCAAAGGCGGTCGTCGTCGTCGTCGTCCACAACTGAACGCGAGCGCGCAGCGCAGGAGGGAAGGAACGAAGGCGATACACGCCGCCCCGACATCACACCGAGCGCAGCCACACACACCACATACACCACACATCACAACCCCTACAATGGCGATGACGACGCTCAGCGGCAGCGCGTACATCTTGCTGACGCCAACGTCGATGACAGACAGCGTGAAGCCGCCCGTGCCAGCGAGCGACCTCGTCGCGCGCAAGTGGGCCGCGACGAAGCGCAAACACAACCGCGACGCAAAAGACCACATCGCGCGCGCCGCGTCGTTCAAAGAGCCCGACCCCGAGGACGACCTCGAACTCGAACCGACCGACACAGACCGCAGCTCGGAGCTCGATGCCATGTCAGCCGACAGCCGCGCAAGCAGCAAGCACGGCGACGACGACAACGGCGGCAACGACAACGACAGTACCAACATGGACGGCGCCGACGGCGAGCTTAGTGTCTTTCCAACCTACGTCTGCGAACTGCACGACCCCAAACCGATCCTCATCGGTGCGTGTGTATATGAATCTGTATGGCCCGCGTCGATACGCTTGGGTTGCTGATGTGGTCTGATTTTGTGTGGTCTGTACGCACTGCAGCTGAGCACATTCGGTACAACCGCGTCGCGATTGCGCCGTTCGACGGCCCGTCGTCGTCAGCTGCAAAAGACAGCATCAGTAGCAGCAGTGGCGGTAGCGCAGCCGCTGGAGCAGCAAAGAAGAAGCCGCGCTACGTCGGGTCGCACTCGGACACGCGCTTCCAGTACGAGATCTCGGTCGGAACGATGCAGGAGACCTTTGAGTGCACGCCAGCACAGGTGCTCGAGGTCTACAAAGCGCTATCGAAGGACGCGGCGATCGCCGAGCAGCTGCGATTCCTCGAGACCAACTACTTTCGCGACGGACTACTTGGGTGCGTCCACCTCGGGTTGCTTGTATCGCATGTGACAGTTGCAAGTCCGAAGTAGTGCTCACTCGTCTCGTGATTCGCTCGTGATTCTTTTGGACAACAGATCGCTCAAGCGGTTGTACGTGTCGCGCGACAAGCTCTCGGAGGAGATGATCGACGTGCTCGAAGCGATCTCGGACGTCGACGCCGTGCTCGCGCACGCGTCGTACCTCGAGCTCATTGGCGCAACGAAAGGCTCGAGCGTACTGCACGAGATCCAGAGCTTGCTGCAGCACCACACGCGCACGCCGCGGTCCGACCCGTCGAGCACGTGCATGTGCGCGGCGTATCACAAGTCGGTCGACCGCTTTGGCGCGTTCTACAAAGAGCAGGCTGCGAGTCTCGGCCACCCCGAGCGGTTCTCGACCGTCGCGAGCGAGTCGCTCATGTGGTCGCGCGGCGTGCTGTCGTTCTACACCGACACGGTATGTACACTATTGAATTCTTGTATGTGTTGTGATTCTGTTCTGATTTTATAGAGCCCAATTGATATGAAATATTGGTTTGTATCTGTTCGCCACTAGGTCTACGTGCTCGACAAGCGCGAGTTCCGCCCAACGCGCGGACTCAAGAAGTGCGCGATCTACGGCTTTGGGCGGCGAAAGCTCTTTGAGATCGTCCGGACGTCGCGCAAGGAGTGGTCCGTGCGGCACTTTCACTACGGCGAGCTCTACACGCTCCGCGTCGATCGGTACTTGTACGGCATGAAGACGCGGCACATGGTCGCGATCAAGCGCATGGTGCCGGACCTCCAACACGGCGGCTTGCGGCAGGAGAACGTCTGCTTTGTCAAGAAGTCGCGGACGCATGGCTACCGCTGTTTGCTCATGGGCGAAGTCATTTCGCGCGGCAAAGTCACGACGTCGATTGCGATCGAGCACCCCAAGTCGCCAGTTGGCGACCCGCACTATCACTACGTGACGATGAGCGAGATCTCGGGTGCTGCGCGCGAGGCCGTGTGCAGTAGCACACTGAGCATCCCGGCCGACTACCACAAGCACTTGCAGCGACTGCACGTCTGTGGCGGTAGCGACGTTGTTGCGTTCCTCGCAATTGCTGCGAGCTACGACATCCTCGTCGGTGCGATCTCGTACTGGATGGAGAAGAAGTATTAGGAGGAAGCAGTGGAGGCATTGGTCTGATTAATCGACGCGGGTAGTCAGACGTGGCTTGTAATGACGCTCGTGCGATGGTGATGTCGATCTGTACCTCTCGCTGCATTGGTAATTGTAGACCATTGATCTATGGAGACGTTGTAGACCATTGATCTATGGAGACCATGGAGACCATCGGTCTATGAAGACCTTGGGTATACCCTCGTTGTCTTTGTAGCCGAAGACTCGAATCGTTTGCTGGCGTTAATATGTGACGCTTTCGTCTCGAATTCCCACGTCCACGTAGGATTTACTTGTACGCAATGGGATTGCAGCTGTACTTTGCCTTTGTGGCCCACATTATCGGCGACTGGCCTTCGTGCATCCAATCTGAACAGCGCAGCCATCCGGCAGTAGCGCATTTCTCGTCGCGCCGCCAGAGCCGCACACGACTACCACCCGCTAGAGTGCCGCAAGCAAGCCGACCGATCCAATCCAATGGCCAGCACCGACGTCGTCGCGCGCCTCGAGAGCAAGTACGCGAACCTGAGCGTGCTCAAGTACAAGGCGCTCGCAACACTGCAGATCAAGCTGCGCGACACTGAGAGCTCGCACGCAACGTTCAAGCACTATGCGGACCGACTCATGCGGTGCGTGACACATCGCCAGTGCGCATGTTGAAGTCGCATTGTCTGCTAGCATATGTACTCGAGTACTCTTGTGTGCACACGGACTCACATACGCACTGCATATCCCGTGTGCATATGGCAGCATACTCGCTGAGGAAGGGCTCGCGAGCTGCGCGACCGAGAGTGCGACGATCGTCACGCCGACCGGTGACTCGTTCACAGGGCTGGTGCCAGCGCAGCGCGTGTGCGCCGTGTCGATCATCCGCGCTGGCGACTCGCTCCTCGACGCAGTCATCGCGTGCGACCCGACCGTCGCTGTCGGTGCGCTTGTACTGATTGACTGACTGGCTAGTCATGCAAGCGAGCGCTCGCATCGCCCTATAGGCTAACGCTGTGTGGGTATACATGCAGGCAAGATCTTGATTCAGCGTGACGAAGAATCAGAAGAGAAGAAGCCGATCATGTACTACTCAAAGCTCCCGCCGTGCGTCCGTTCGCTCGACCACGTGCTACTCGTCGACCCGATGCTCGCAACGGGTGGGAGCGTGCTCATGGCGATCAAGGTGCGTCGAGCTGCTGTTGCTGTTGTTGTTGTTGTTGCTGGCAGCGCCTGTCAGCTACGAGTGACTGAGTCATGTATGTGCTGTATGTACTAGACGCTGCTTGACGCGGGTGTCGACGAGCGCAAGATCACGTTCCTGAACGTCATCTCGTGTCCCGAGGGCATCGACACGCTCTTTGCTGCGTACCCGAGTGCGTCGCTTGCTCCTGATTGATGCGGATGTGCTATTAGGCCAATAGGAACCTACTGACGCTCGTTATGTGCGCTGTATACAGACGTCAAGATCGTGACGGCTGGTCTCGACTGCGGCTTGAACGACCAAAAGTACATCCT
This sequence comes from Globisporangium echinulatum, assembly GCA_023336405.1. NCBI lineage: Eukaryota > Oomycota > Peronosporomycetes > Pythiales > Pythiaceae > Globisporangium > Globisporangium echinulatum. Next base: position 134,585 of record JAADWX010000002.1, on the reverse strand, counting down.
CCCGGGTCTCGGCGACTACGGTGACCGGTACTACAACACGGTCGAGTAGGTAGGTAGGTGGCGTCGCTACGCGCGTCATCTGCGTCTGCCATATCATGTGTCGACATGGTGCACAGAGCGCAGGTATAGAGAGCATCCGTTTGTTTGCCTACGTCTTGCCCTACTGGGAATGGTGTGCGTGGTGGTGTATAGAGATGAACGACGTCTGCACGAGGTACTTGCAGGTCGATATGGCTTCCGAGTCGAGTCGAGCTGCTGTTCAGTATCAAGACTGGAGCTGAGGCGCTGACACCTGTTTGTGGCACACACACTCGTTTGTATAAAAGCGTTTTTGTAAATATCGAGAAATTGACTTTTGATGTTTGCGCACATACAATCTGTAGCTCTTTTGAAAAGGCTGTCATCGTGATTTTGTGGAATTTTCGTATACAATCACCAAGTGCTTTTCGATCTATGCCACGAGTATACTGAACGCAAGTGTTTCGACCTGAGATGAAAACGCAACCTATGCTGGGTGCGCTTGACGCTTGACAAGCATCTCTCACACGCACATACACATACCATTGCGCACGGCGACCAGCAAGTGTAGTTGGCAGTGGCAGACAGCGATAGCAGATCGATCAATCAATCAGTCGCGCCATTCACCAGCGACTGACTGACACGCAAACCAGCGACGAGGTACACAGAGGCACACAGAGACACAGCAAGCATCCAAGCAAACGAGAACAATGGAGCGTGGCGCCGACTTTGCCGGTTGGGGCAAGAAGCAAGGCAGTCGCGTCAAGACGTGGAAGAAGCGGTTCTTTGTGCTGCGCGGCCGCGAGCTCGTGTACTACAGCGGCAGTGACAGCAGCGCAGACGAGAAGGGGCGGCTCACAGTCCTTGGCGTCGACTTTGCGCCGGACCTCAAGAACGGACTGCTCATCCGCGGCGAGAAGAAGAACAAGACGCAGGTGCTCAAGATGAAGACCGACACAGCCGACGAGAGCAAGGCGTGGCTACTTACGATCCGACAGGCCGTGGCGGAGCCAGCGACCACTGGTGCGTTTCGGTCCGAGTCCTTTCGCTCGCGCAGTGTGAGTGGCGGCAGCAGCAGCGGCATTGGCATTGGCACTCGGAGCAGCAGCGTCAGCAGCGCCGGGCTCCGAAGCAGTAGCGTCAGCAGTGCCAATAACAATGCGAGCAGCTTCTTTGGCGCAATATCAGCGCTGCCGCCCGTGCCTGAGCGGTCGTTCGCGTCGCAGCGATCGCTGTCAGTGCCAAGTGACGCGCCGATCGAGTCGTACCGCCGCGACCGCAGCTTGAGCGCAACGCCAGGTGAGAAGCGCGGCTGGCTGCTCAAAGAAGGTCGGACCGTCAAGAGCTGGAAGAAGCGGTTCTTCGTCCTTCGGGGCAATGTGCTGACGTACTACGAGAGCGAGACGAGCTCGCCCAAGCTCGGCGCGGTCGTCGTGCGCGCGGTCGAGACGAACTTCACGACGCCGTTCACGCTCGACGTGCACGCTGAAGGTGGACGGCTGCTCCGCATTGCAGCCGACTCGCTCGACGACATTGAGCAGTGGGACCTCGCGCTCGCACAGGCCATCACAGCTGCTGCGAGTAGTAGCGATGGCAGCAAGACGCGTGCAGCGTCGCTCTCGACGGCTGCGAGCTCGGTCGCGTCGCCGACAGCAGCGTCATCGAACGACTCGTTCACTGCGTTCGAGCAGCACAGCAACAAGGTCCAGTACCGACTCGAGTCGCAGGCATCGTCGAGTCTCTACGACTCGGAGCCGACCGACTGGCAGCAGCAGCAGTCACCTTCAGTGCAGCATGTAGAGCCGAATCCATGGCGCCGCACAGCGTCCATGTCGGCGTCGGCGCGGCCGAGTTGCGACGGTTGGCTCCTCAAGCAAGGGCGCCGAACGAAGCAGTGGAAGCGCCGGTTCTTCACGCTCACGGACGCGTCGCTCGAGTACCGCCACACGCCGCATGACGTCCCAAATGAAGACGAAAACGTTGTCGCAGTCGCGGTCGAGACGCTGCGCGATCGTCATGGACCGACGACGGCAGTCGCGCACATTGAACTCGACTCGGGCCGCACGATCACAGTCGCTGGCGAGTCACCGAGTGAGTTCGCGCGCTGGGTCAACGCGCTACGCGTCGCCACAGGCGAGTCACCGGTCGGCGATGGTGATGATGAAGCTGACGATGATGGCAACCAGGCGCTGCATGAGGTCGACACCGAGTCGGAGCGAAAGCAGCGCAGCGACCTGCTGTCTGAACCGCTGAACGAGCAGCCCCAAGTCGCAGTAACGGCACCGCCGCAGTCGATAATCAAGTACGGCTGGCTGCGCAAGCAGGGTGCGCGGATCAAGAGCTGGAAGCGCCGGTACTTTGTGCTCGAGGGCGACGCGCTGATGTACTTTGATCGTATCGACAAGCCTGCGCGTGGCGGTGGCGTCGTCGCGCGCGTCGTGCGCGATCCAGCAGGCGACGCCTGCGGTCTCAACATCCACCTCGCAAGCGGCCGCGTCCTCAAAGTCGCAGCTGAGACGGCAGACGACCTTGAGGCGTGGTACACAGCGCTGCATACAGCCGCGCAGCTGTTACCGTGTAGCGCTCTCGACGCGTCCGAGTCGTTGCAGTTGCCATTGCAATCGCCATCGTCGAGGACGCTTGGTCAGCGCGGCTGGCTGCTCAAGTGCGGGCAGACCGTCAAGAGCTGGAAGCTCCGGTACTTTGTGCTCGAACGGAGCCGTCTCACGTACTACAGCAGCGACGCTGTAGATGCCACTGACGACGACGCGACGACTGCAGCGCTCGGCTCGGGTGTCGTGTTTGACGTCGCAGTTGGCGACGCGCGGCCGCTGAGTCTCGACGTGCAGTTTCAGAATGGGCGACTGCTGCAGCTTGCCGCATCCGACGAAGCGCAGTTCCGCGTCTGGCTCCACGCACTGCAGACCGCGTCAAACTTGACCGAGTCGTTCCTGTCGCAAACCGACAATGACGCAGCGTTTGACCTCGACGATGGTCGCGACGACGATGTTGCGAGTCAAACAAGTGACGCGAGCATGGGTCTCGACGCAGCGCTCGACTGGTCGGTCGACAACCAGGACGCGCACGACGACGACGACGCTACGAGCGGGTACGCGACGTGGGACGCGGCGATGGCCAACAAGCCCGAGTTCGAGGCGTCCATGTCGTCGAGCAGCTCAGACGATGAGGACGACAGCGAGCGCGTCGCTGCAGCCACTGAGGCGCTTGAAACCGCAGTAGTGGCAGCAGCGGAGCCAATGCTCGCTGGCTGGCTCAACAAACAGGGCGGAACGGTCAAGACGTGGAAGCGCCGGTACTTTAGTCTCCATGGCACGGCGCTCCGGTACTTCAAGAGCGAGCGCGGCGCGCTCTTGCGTGCGTTCACGATCGCGCGCGTCATCGAGAGTCTCACGCTGCCGCTCGGACTCGAAATCACGACGACGACCGATCGCACACTCGTGGTCACGGCCGAGTCGAAAGACGAGTACGCGCGGTGGCTTGCAGGCCTCCAAGCTGCGCTTCAAGCAACGTCGGTGGCGGTGCTGCCAGTTGCAGCTGCACTAGCCGCGAGCAGTCCGAGTCCGAGTGCTTCTAGCACGCCTATCAGTACGACCACTGCTACAGTGGCGACTGCTGCCGCAGTGGCCATTGCCTCTGCTGCTGTAGTCACTGCCGTCCCGATCGCGACTGGCGTCCCCGTCGCTGCTGCTGTTCCTCCAAGCACTGTCCCTGTCACCACCACTACGGCAGCGACAGCGACGTCCCCTGCAGCCGTCGACCTCGGCACGACCGTGAACGCCGAGGGCAAGACCGTGACGACATACAGCGGCTGGCTCGAAAAGGAAGGTCAGCGCTTCAAGACGTGGAAGCGCCGGTACTTTACGTACAAGCGCGGCGCGCTGCTGTACTTTAGCGACGTTGGCGCTGTCGCACTCGGCCACGGCGTCGTCACGAGTGTGCGCGTCGACGCGTCGAAAGCGTTTACGCTCTGCATCCAGCTCGAGCACGACCGCGTGCTGCGCGTTTCAGCAGCTTCAGCCGACGACATGAACACGTGGCTGCGCGTACTTGCGACCGACAGCCCACTGCTGTCGCCGACACGCGGTGATGTGTCGCAGGCGTCGTCGCCTGCAGTAGCGACGCTGCTGTCACCTGTAGCGAAGCTCGTGTCGCCGGTAGCAAAGTTGCTGTCGCCAAAGGCACATATCAAGGCAACGACTGATGTCCCAGCAGCACCGGCGCCAGTAGCCGCGTCGCCAGCTACGACCACGACGCCATCGACGCTGTCGAGTCGTGGCGCGGCGCGCGAGCGCGTCTCGGATCGCGACCCGAGCGACTACCTCGCGAACGACACGATCAGCAACGAGTCGTTCCTGCGCATCCAGGACGAGCAGTTCCGTCGACACGGCGACTCGGAGGCGGTCGATCTTGTCGCTGCTCGGTCGTTCAAGGGCGACCTTGACTTTGGGATGAGCAATGCAAGCAGTACGTCGGATCGCGCCGCAAAGCTCCAGCTCGCGACTGAGCGCGCCGAGAGCGAGGAGGACCTCGCGTACTACCGCGAGCTGCTGGCCGAGAGCGAGCGCGAGCGTGAGAAGCGCGAGACCGAGAAGGCCGAGAGCGGTGCGATCACGGGCTGCGCGCCGTGCTGCATTGTGATGTAACGAGCCAGCGCGCACTGTGTGCGAGCAGGAAGGGGATAATCGTGAACACGGGTCGTTGGGTCACCACATGCTGATGTGCAGCTGACGCACAGTATCAGCAGCAAGAATGAATGAGCGCTCTGTTCGTGAGCAGATCATTTGCTGTGATTGTCGATTTGCGATAAATATATGCTACTAATTGTATGGTTGCGGACAAACTGTATCATCGATGCTGCGTGATTAGCGTCGATGTATGCAGTGCTTTTGCAACATGTGTGACAACGACACCTTCAAGTGCGAGCTCGCCGTCGTCTTCGAGCATCGGTACGTCCAGGTCGTCGATGCTGATCGCGTCACTCTCGTGGTCGTCTGCAAGCATGGGGATGTCGTCGGCATCGTCGACGATCGTGTCGCAGTCGCTGCTGGTGTCGTCTCCCAGAACGGCAATGTCCGATCGCGTCGTGTCAGCGATGCACCTGCAGCAGCTCGGAATGGCAGCGTGCACACCCGTAGGGAGGTCCATGATCGCGATCACCGAGCGCTTGTCATTCGCCGTGTCGAGCTCGACGACAAAGCTGATACCGTCGCGCATCGTGTCAGTCTCGGGTGTATCGTCGACCGCGAATGCACGCACCATGACGACTACCAGTGCAACGGCACTGGCCACGAGGAGACGCAGCACAGCTATACTGGCGCTCGCTACGATTGCCTGCGCGGTCTTCCAGCCAGCAGCGCCAGCAGAGGAGGTACGCGTGAGTGCACAGGCAAACGCAACTGCGACTGCAGCGATTGAGTGCATGACTGCGTTGTTGGTCGTCAGCGCGTTGCTATTGCTGCTCGTAGTGGCGCTAAGCGGTGCAAACATGTCGGTTGCTGCAGCGACCTGCTGCATCTCTCCTGCTATTGATGTGAGTCGTCGAGTGAAGGCGCGTGTGTGTGTACGCGAGAGATAGACCCGATGTCTGATGTGCGAGATCGCGAGTGCGCAGAATCACGCTCGCGCTTGCTCTGCAGCTGTCACCGCGGACGATCGCACGCAGACAGCCAGACAGCACATTGACAGCAGGCTCGCAACTCGTTGACTCGTTGACAACACTGGATCTGTTCACGTCGCACACGTCACAGACTAAAGTCGGGTGCTGAAGTTGCGGCTCGAATCGATTACAACCGAACCGAATAGTTGCCTTCAGACGACCAGTCAGCCGAATAAGAAAGTAGTACTTCACAAAATAGGTGACTAATACAAATATTCTAGACGTGAGTTGTACGTATATGTGCTGGTACAAACAAACGCAATATGAATATACTAACATATAATAATTATATTCACAAATACTGATCGTTTGTGTTCTGCAGCAAAACATATATATATTACAACGCAATTTGACTTTTGTTATTTACACATTGACTTGTCAATCATGCGATTTTAACACTTGGCCAACAACAATCGGGTCACAGGTCAATATGGCGCCTGCACGCAAGCGCAAAGCTAGCGACGGCGCCGCTACGGCACCTGATGGCGCTGCTGCTGCTACTGACGCCTCAGCTGGTATCGCTGCTGATGACGGCGAGATGAACGAGATCGAGAAGCAGCTGTGCGCGCACGCAGCTGCTGCATACAACGACTTTGTGCGCTTCTTCCAGCGCCGCACAAGCGTACGTCCTGGTGTTGTGTGTGCTGGCTGACTGGCAATTGACCTTGACCGTCGACCTGCGCGTGCGCGATCGGTTCACTCTCTGCCTCTGTGTGCATGTGTGCGTGTGCGAATATGCCTAAATGAATCGCGCTAACGATGGACTGACGTGGATGGATGCACGCGCATGGCCGACCTCACGCACATGATCGCTCACATATATTCCCAACTACCGCTTCGCTGCGCGCAGGAGCTCATCGCAGCGAACCGCATGCGCATTGCGCAGCACCAACAGACGCTCGCGCGCACGCGACACGCATACCCCGTCGCTGCGACGCTGCCGCACCACAACGCACTGATGAACATCGACATCGCCGAGAGTGCGTGCGCTGCTGCTGCTGTATATCCGAGTGTACTTGTTCGCTCGTGATATGAGTACACCTGTTGACTCGTTCGACTGGTGGCACGCAGCGTCCGAGCCGCTGCTCGCGCCGCACCGGAACGTCAAGCGCACTGTGCTCACGACGTTGCACAACCCGAGCGCGAGTGTGTCGCTACTCAAGCAGTGCGTCGTGCTGCCGCGCGTGCCAGTGACGCCAAACTCGACGATGTGGACTGCGCTGAGCAAGAACTTTGAGGTCGAGGACCAGCCGCAGCTCAAGTACCTCCCGTACTTTGGCGACGACGACGACGACGACGTCGTGTCCGAGTTTTACCAGATCAAGTGCTGATACTACTTCTCTGTTTGTGCATATACAATTACGAGGGCAAACGGATTCTAACAGCCTCGCTATTGTATGCTGCGTCTAGACTCCAGGGCACGAGCGCGCTTGAAGTCGACTTTGCCAAGGAGCTGTGCGAAGCCGTGCTGACGCAACTCCACACGACGTGGCAGCTCAGTGCGAGCGACCTCGACCGCGTCGCGCGCACGATCCACGTCGAGCTCGAAGTCGTCGCTGAGATCCACAAGAAGATGCGCGCGGCCCAGAAGCGCGCGAAGCGGCAGAAGCGCGCCGAAGCTGCTGAGGCCGCGACTGCGACTGCTGTAGGCGACGTGGCCAAGCCCGAGGCGTCGCTGACGCCCGAAGCTGCCGACAATTACTTTGAGCACTACGAGGCGGCTGTCGACTCGTACCGAAGTGCGTCGACTCATTGTTGGCTCTATAACGACATGACTGACTGACTGACTGCCTGTCTGCCTGACGTACTGACTGACTCACTCGACTGGATGCTCAGCGCTGTTCTGCCGCCGGTGCTACAAGTACGACTGCGACTACCACGGCTGCGTCGAAGCGCCCAAGCTCGTACGTCCAACATCCGTCCTCTAGTGATCCGCAGTCTGCGACCGATAGCCTACGACTCACGCACCACTGTCGATCGGTCCATCTCTACAGGAGATCACGGAGCAGAACGCCGTTGCTGAGAAGCTCAAGCGCCGCACGAGCGCTGCCAACACCGGCCGGAACTGCGGGAATCAGTGCTTCCTCGGCCGCATGGGCGCGCCTGCAGCCACGCAGTTCTCGAAAGCGCGCGCGATCGCAACTACGTTCGGCTGGGACGCGCGGCTGCGGCTTGCGTGTGCGCGCGCGTACTTTATCTGCTCGGGCAACTTTTGCGACGTCGCGCGCATACTCGGGACGAAGACGTGCCTCGAAGTCGCCGAGTTCTGCGATTTTTACGCGATCAACGAGCTCAGTCTTGCAGAAGAGGTAGTGTATGGAACTGTATGGCTGTGTGGCTTTAGTACTGTCTGACTATATGACTGTGTCTGTGACGTACTGACGAGGGTTCGTCGACACTGCTATAGCGCAAGCTACAGTGGAAGATTCGACGCGGTGGCAGCAAGAAGAAGAAGACGACGCCGTCGATCTCGCACCTCCAGAGTACGTCTATAAGTCTGTCTATATGTGTCTGTCTATCAGTACGTATGTATGTTTATATGAGTGTGAAGCCATCCGTCGTCCCTCAGATACGCCGCGCTGGACGAGTCTCCTCGAGCGCGGCCACGTGGACTGACGCACAGTATACGCGGCCGCACGCAAAGCTTCCTCCTGGCGCGCACGAAGCGATGCGTCTCGCTAGGCTCAGCTGCGGCCACATGCCTCTACATCCTTCATGTGTCTGTCCTTCCTCTGTCGAATCGCACCGTTGCTACGAGCTGACAGACTTGTCTGTGTCTGTCTGTCTGGCGTACACACAGACCCGCTGTCGCGACTCGTCGACGGCGTGCCGACCAAGTACGTTGCGTAACTAACGCATCGCTGCTGAAGTACGCACTAACGTTTACCTCTATCTACGTACGCTAGGATCGAGCCATGTGCGCACGCGGGTCCGTGCGACCAGAGTTGCTCGTGCATTGGCGACGGCACGTTCTGCTCGAAGCTCTGCAACTGCGTGCATCGTGACTGCCAGATCTTTTACCACGGCTGCAAGTGCCGCAACGGCCGATGCCGCACGAAAGCGTGTCCGTGCTTTGCTGCCGGTCGCGAGTGCGACCTCGACATGTGCGTCCAGTGCTGCGCCGACGAGATCGCAGCGCTGTCGGACCCGACGACTGGGACGCCGACAACAGGGTCGACAACGTCGTGCCAGAACCGCAGCATGGCGCTCGGTCGCACCAAGCACTTGCGCGTCGCGCGGTCGACAATGGCGGACGCTGGCTGGGGCCTCTTTGTCGACGAGTTTGTCGCGAAAGACGAGTTCCTCATCGAGTACATTGGCGAACTCGTGACGCACGAAGAGGCCGAACGCCGCGGTGCGGTCTACGACAAAGTCAACCGGAGGTGCGTGCGTTGTGGATGTCACTATGTGTACATGTATATAAAAGCTTGTATGGGGCGGAGCTGACGTGTGTTTGTATGTGACTACTATAGCTACCTGTTCAACTTGGACTCGGGTAGCGTCGTCGACTCGACGCGCAAGGGTAACAAGACGCGGGTGCGTCAAGCGTCAAATGACCTGCTTACGTACTCGATTACTCGCCTACTTACGCACGCACTCGTTGCTTATGCTTGGCTAGTTTATCAATCACGACACAGTGCGGCCAAACTGCTGTGCGAAGATCGTGAACATCAATAGTGACTACCGCATCGGCATGTACGCACTGCGCGACCTCGAGCCGCACACCGAGGTGCGTTGTGAGCGGTTTGTTGCTATGTACTCGACGCAATGCAGTCAAGTGAATCGATCTGAGTCTGACGTGTCATGACGTGTCGTGACGCGACCTGTCGTGATTGATGCTGGTATATACAGCTCTTCTTTGACTACCGCTACGACCAGGAGTTCCACAATGTGAACCTGCACAAGCAGCCGAGCGTGACCGAATGGATGAAAGAGCGCAAGTCGACGCCGAAAGCGACGCACAAGGCGATGCACAAAGCAAAGGGCAAAGCGACAGCGAAAGCGGATCCCAAGGACCTACACAAGCCCCTGTCGTTCTGATTCATGCGATTCATGCGTGCGACTTGCAGCGTGACATTATGCAATGAGTTGCATCGCAAAAAGTAAAATGTGAGAAGTGTGTGCTGACGCAGTATTGCGATTGGACATTCATTGTTGCGACCTGCACTTGAAGCAGCTATCATTTGCGATCCTTTTGCCATTCCGCCAGCATCATCGTCGATCATCATCCAGCGCTGCTTGCTGTCCGCCGACGCAGCAGCACGTCGATCACCGACGCGACTGCATCCAATGGTGCGCTTCATGATATTACTACTACTGCTACCGCAACTGCTCGCAGTCGTGCGCAGCGACATCCCGCGCGCGTGTGCGCCGCCGCACGACTCATTCCCATTCTGCAACACGTCGCTGAGCCGCGCCAATCGCATCGACGACCTGCTCGCGCGTCTCGCGCTGCGCGACAAGGTCTGGCTGCTCACTGCGCGCGCGAGTCCCAAGGGCAACGTGTCGGCAATCGGTCTGCCCGAGTACAACTGGGGTGCAAACTGCGTCCACGGCGTGCAGTCGACGTGCGGCACACACTGCGCAACGAGCTTCCCAAACCCCGTGAACCTCGGCGCGGTCTTTGACCCGAAAGCCGTGCACGCAATGGCACAGGTCATTGGCTGGGAGCTCCGCGCGCTGTGGCTCGAAGGTGCGCGCGAACACTACACGCACGGTCCGCACGTCGGGCTCGACTGCTGGTCCCCGAACCTCAACATCAACCGCGACCCGCGCTGGGGCCGCAACATGGAGACGCCGTCCGAGGACCCGGTCGTGAATGCGCGCTATGGCGTTGCGTATACGCGCGGGCTGCAACAAGGCCGCGACCCGCGGTTCCTCCAGGCCGTCGTGACGCTCAAGCACTGGGCCGCGTACTCGTTCGAGCACTACGACAACGTCGACCGCATGGAGTTTGACGCACTCGTCGCGCCGTACGACTGGAGCGACACGTACGTCCCGGCGTTTCGCGCTGCAATCGTTGACGCCCACGCGCGCGGCGTCATGTGCTCGTACAACAGCGTGAACGGCGTCCCGATGTGCGCAAACGCTATGGCAACAACGCTCCTACGCGACACGTTTGGCTTTGACGGCTACGTCACGAGCGACTCGGGCGCAGTTCGCGGCATCTTTGAGAAGCGTCACTATACACCAACGCTCTGCGACGCTGCGCGGCTCGCACTCCTCAGCGGCACGGACGTGAACAGCGGCAACGCGTACGACAGCTGCCTCGAAGCGCTGGTCGAGTCAGGCCGTTTGGACGCTAAGGTTGTGGACACTGCTGTCCGCCGAACGCTCGCGCTCCGATTCGACCTCGGGCTGTTTGACCCGATCGAGGACCAGCCGTACTGGCACGTATCGCCAAACGACGTCAACACGCCAGCAGCGCAGAACCTCAGCCGCGAACTGGCACGCAAGTCGCTCGTGCTATTGCAGAACCGGAACGCGACGCTGCCGCTACCGCGTGACCGCTTCGAAACACTGACGCTCGCAGTGCTTGGACCGCATGCGACGGCGCGTGAAGCCCTGCTCGGCAACTACTTTGGGCAGATATGTCCTGACGACACGTTTGACTGCGTGACGTCGCCGCTCGAAGCATTGGAGCAGCGTGTCGCACATGTGCTGTATGCGCGCGGCTGTGGCGTGAACGACTCGTCGACTGCTGGCTTTCGCGATGCGATCGCAGCGGCCGAACGTGCCGACGTCGTCGTGCTCTTCCTCGGCATTGACACGAGCATCGAGCGCGAAGCGAGCGACCGCGAGTCGATTGAGCTGCCGGCCGTCCAGCTCGCGCTCTTGCGTGCTGTGCGTCGCAGTAGCGCTGTGTCCAAACCGACGGTCGTCGTGCTGTTTAATGGCGGCGTCGTCGGCGTTGAGGAGGTTGTCGTGTACACGGACGCGCTCGTTGAAGCGTTCTACCCCGGTGTGTATGGCGCTGAGGCCGTCGCCGCCATTCTCTTTGGCGACGAAAGTCCGAGTGGCAAGCTCCCTGTCACGATGTACCGATCAAACTACGTCGACGCCGTGTCGATGAAGAGCATGAGCATGACGGCGTACCCTGGTCGGTCGTACAAGTATTATAAAGAAGTCCCAGTGTTCCCATTTGGTTGGGGTCTGAGCTACACGACGTTCTCGCTCGCGTCCGGGTCGACTGCACCACTAAAGACGGTGAATGATGGTCCGGCAGCTACGACACCGCGGCCAACGCACACGCACGTTGTGACTGAGTATACGAATGCGACATACAGCATCGTCGTGTCGAACGACGGCGCGGTCGCAGGCGACGAAGTCGTATTTGCGTTCTTCCGACCGCTCAAGACTTCGGCAACTGGACCTGCGACACTGTTGAACCAGCAGCTCTTTGCGTACGAGCGCGTGCGACTCGCGCCACAGCAGGTTGTCGAACTGACGTTCACAGTCGCCGACACGACGCTCGCACTCGTTGACAATGCCGGGCACCTCATGGTCTTTCCAGGCTTTTATGAAATCTTCTTTACGAACGGCGTCGCGGAACGTCTTGCGTTCCTCGTGCACGTCCAGAGTGCAAAGCGCGTCATCCGCGCATTCGAGATGCCGCGTGCTGCGAGCACAAGTGTCGAGTCGGATGAGTCGTCAACGGCGTCGACACCTTACAGTAACGATGAGCCGCTGGCGGTGCAACACGCATTGCACGTGCCATTACCACGCGCTACTGAAGGCGATGACGTTGACGCACTCACTGCAGTCGAGTAGCTTGTCATTCGTACTAGTCTGCATGCCACGCTCTCCTTTGCGCACTGAGCTGTTTATCACACCCGAGTCGTGTAGTATTAGTTTAACAAGTAAATGTATACTATACGTATACCATGTTGTGTAACGGATACGCGTCTTTTCGTGTCCATTACAAGCACACTCAATGTCTCATTACAACGACTTGCTGTCTTGCGGCACTAGACGCCTGCATCTACATACACTGTCTGCGTCACTCGTACTGACGCACACATATACGCACCCGCTGTCTTGATCACGAGTGCCGCGTTTCGCTTGACACGCCGCGATGGACTACTATGCGATCCTCGAGGTCGCACGCGGCGCGAGCGAGCAAGAGATCAAGAAAGCGTACGTTGCGTAGCTGCTATGACTGTGTGTGGCTGTCTGTGAGTCTTCTGTCTGCTGCTGCTGCTGTGCACACCATTGCTGACGTACAGTCACACCGTCGCTTGGCCGCACTTGTACACACATGTGCATGACAATGGCAGTTACCGCAAGCTCGCGATGAAATGGCACCCCGACAAGAACAAGAGCAACCTAAGCGAGGCGCAGTACAAGTTCCAGGAGGTCTCGGAGGCCTACGACGTCCTGAGCGACCCGCAGCGACGCGCCGTGTTTGACCAGTATGGCTACGACGGTCTCAAGAACGGGGTGCCAGATGACAACGGCGACATGCGTGACGGCTACGCGTTCAACGAGCGTGCGTGCGAGGACGTCTTTCACAAGTTCTTTGGCACCGCGAACCCGTTCGCGGACTTTGGCTTTGGCGACACAATGCCGTTCGCCAGTGCGCTGCGCAAAAAGGGACCCGAGAAAGCTGCTGCGATCGTCCAGCGCGTCGACTGTTCGCTCGAGGAGCTCTTTAGCGGCACGACCAAGACGCTCGAGATCACGCGCACGCGGCTCGAGAACGACGAGCTCCTCGACGAAACCAAGACGTTCCAGGTCACGGTTAAACCTGGTTGGAAGCACGGTACGAAGATCACGTTCGAGCGCGAGGGCAGCGAGTCGCGCACGCACGAAACTGGCGACGTCGTGTTCGAGATCGCGCAGGCTCCGCACGCGCTGTTTACGCGCGACGGTGCGAACCTCGTGTTTGTCGCCAAGCTCAAGCTCAGCGACGCGCTCGGGGACTATTGCGTGCAGGTTCCGACGCTCGACGGCCGCAAGCTCGCGATCTCGTGCAACGACGTCGTGACGCCATCGACCGAGCGCATCGTCAAGCACGAGGGTATGCCCATGAGTGGCAAGAGCGACCGCGGCGACTTGGTCATCAAGTTTGACATTGCGTTCCCCAAGCACCTCACGAGCCTCCAGAAGGCAGCGCTCGCCAAGATCCTCGGGTAGCGCTGACTACGGCGTCCGGAATGGGAGGCCAGCGCGACCTTGGACGACGACGACGACTGCGGGTGCTACCAGCAGCCACGAGCCAGCGTCGGGTCCCACCGGCCACTAAGTTATGCACAACCACAAAACGAACAGGCACTGACAGGTGGGACACCAACACCGACACCACCGAGACGTCGCATCCATACTGCAGGCCACACAATGGTCAAAGCTTGTTTGTTTGTTTGTCTGTCAGTCTGTCTACCGTCTCGTTCGTTCGTTCGTTCGTACGCGCATGTGCGTATGGATGACCCCCGACCTCATTCCAGCGCTAGACTCCACAGGCTCTACTCACAGCCGAGAGTCAGGACCTACAGCATCACTCGGACGCGTCGTACAGCACGAGCTCCTTGTCGTCGTCGAGCGGCGCAAAGAAGCGCAAGACGTCGTCGCGCGTGACGTGCGCGACATCGGTCTTCGTCCACGTCGGCGACCGGTCCTTGTCAACGATGACCGACCGCACGCCCTCAAAGAAGTCAGGGTTCTCCATCATGCGCGTCGCGATGCGGTACTCCATCTGGAAGCACTCGGCGACATTCTTGACTGCGCCCTGGCGCATCTGCTCGAGCGTGACCTTGAGACTCAGCGGCGCCATCTTGTCGAGCGTCGCGCGCGTCTCGGCTGCCCACGGCGTGTCAAGCGCTGCGAGCCGCTTGTAAATGCCTTCGATCGAGTCGTCATCGTTCTGCGCGCCAAAGATGCGCTCGACCGTCTCGAGGTACGCAGGGTCGACTTCGGCGCGCGCGTCGTCGGTCTCGAGCTCCTCGAGCGACTCGTGGATGATCTCGTCGCGCTCCTCTTGCGTCATGTAGCTCTGGAACTCGAGGCCCGTGAGGTGGTGCACGAGCGTCTCATACTCGCTCGACGGGATGTAGTGCGTCGCGAGGCCGAGACCAATGACTTCGCTACCCTTAAGGCGCTCGCCCGTGAGTGCCAAGTACGTCCCAAGCTGTGTGTCGAATGGTCGTCAAGCAGTATAGCGGAGGTATAGATAGAGACACGTGAGTCCACTAGTCTCTACAGCCAGGACGACTTAGATAGACAGCCAAACAGATAGAGAGACGTACGCCTTGGCCCGTGAGTGCGCGCGACTTGGGCACGTCCGACGTGTAGTGCTCGCCTTCGACGAGCCGGCGGCCGAGGCGCGAGAGCAAGTACGACGCGCCAACGTCGGGAAAGAAGCCGATCGCGGTCTCGGGCATCGCAAACAGCGTCTTCTCGGTCGCGACGACAAACTTGCCGTGCATCGACAGGCCGACGCCGCCGCCCATGGTCACGCCGTTGAGGAACGACACGATCGGCTTCTCGGTCGTTGCGAGCAAGTAGTTGAGGCGGTACTCGTGGCGAAAGAAGTCGAGCGCCTATCAAGTATGTCGTAAGGTCCACACAGCCAACCAGAGCCACAGCCACACAAGGGCGACAGCGGTCAGCCACACATCCAGCAGAGGCAAAGACAGCATGAAGAGAGTGAGATAGTGAGGACACGCACCAGGTGACGCGTGGCCGGGTCCTTGCCGTTGTCATAGAGCGAGCGGATGTCGCCGCCGGCGCAGAACGCCTTGTCGCCAGCACCCGAGAACACGACGGCGTTCACGGTCTCGTTCGCTTCGATCTTCTGGAAGCGCTTCGTGAGGTGGTGCACCATCGGCAGGTTCAGTGCGTTGAGCACCTTTGGTCGGTTGAACTCGACCGTGCGCACGCCGACGTCCTGGCCGTAGACGATGTCGGCAAAGTCGTCGTGCGCCTTCGCAGCAAAGCTGCGGGTCGTCGAGGGGGCGACAGCCATCTGGCGCACGGGGCGCTGGAAGAGACGCACGCGCGCCGCGAGCACGCGCTGCATCATTGGATCGTCGTTCGGGTGTGTGTGAGAGAAAGAGAGAGGAGGGGTCTGACGCGCACGGTTTGGAGACCGCTGCTGCTGCTGGCTTGTGCGGCTCTCTTCGTCGTTCGTCGTCGACGCTGGAGCTGCTCGTGTGGTGGGCAAAAGATATCGAGAACCAGTGGTGGGTTTTGATTTTCACTCGACTAGAGTCGCATTTTCTTGACGTAAGTGCGCATTCTATCGATTAGATGCGCATGGGATCGCGGATAGAGACGCGTTTGTTGCGCCTTACAAACGCCAACATACCGGCTTGAACTAGCAGCATAACGCAACTGATACATACTCTCGAACAGACAAACAGGATGGACGAGGTCGTCGATGACGACGAAGTGCTCGCGTCGTGGAAGACGCTCGATGTGCATGACGACGACGATATCGAACACAGCGGCAATAGTACTCACCACGCAGCGCACAGCCACCACCGCCACCTTGGGCACGCGATCCACGGTGGAGATGGTGGTGCCAGCATCTCGACCGACGCGGACAATGACGTCGAGGACGACTTTGCTGCGCTCGCGTACGCGCACCATGCGCGCATGGAGGCTGCTGCAGAGCGACCACCGCAACACGCATACGTACAGCTGTCAGCGAGCGATCTTGAGCAGCCGCAACAACAACATCAACAACAACAACAACAGCACGACAGCCTAACAGCACGACAGCCACACACACACACGCCAATGCAGCAGCGGCTCAAGCGCAAGAACTTTAGCAAGAAGCTCCAGCTGCTGAGTCTTCAGCGCTACGCGCAGTTCGCTACGACACACAACAAGCTGCCGGACAAGACCGAGTGCCAGCGCCTACTGCTTGAGAGCTACGGCGAGTTCCTCAAAGCCGGCGGCGCCCCAGATGAGCCGCAACTCACACACCAAGAGTTCCTCAAGCTCATCCGGAACCGCCGCCGCGAAATGTACGTGCGCGCCCACAGACTTGGTGTAGGTTCAAGCGCAAGTGCAAACTCAGGCGCAGCAGCAACAGCTTCAGCTACCGGTAAGCGCAAGCTGCCGCTCGAACGCGCCAAGATCTACGAGCTCGTCGAGGTCATCGACCAGACGCGCGAGCAGTCGGGACGTGCGGCTACAAACGGCTCGGAGCGCCATAGCCACCTGCACAGCCACAGCCGCCACCATGTCCACACAAGTGCGAGTCGACTGTCGCTGACGCAGCGCAGTGGTGAGCATCACGCAGCAAAGCGCTCGCATGGAGACAGCGCGCCGTCACAGCCGTCCGAACCACTACACACTGACGCCCTGCCGTCGGTCCTGCCAACACCGCTGTCCACGTCGACGCCAGTGCCGCCTCAGCAGTCGCAACCGCTGCCAATGGATCCAAATGAGCAGCTCCTCGCAATCTTTGCGCTGCAGCAGGAGACGCTCGCAGTGCAGCGCGAGATCACGGAGCGGCTCAAAGCGATTCGCGACCACCGGTACCTCCACGACCCGATGGAGCCGTCGAGTGCGAGCGTCTAGCGCTTATGCCCTCAATGGATGGACGGTCGAGTGGACGACGCGCCAGCAGCGACTATGATGGGGCAAGCTCGATACATAGACGGTGGGGCGACAGCAGAAACAAACCGACGGACGCTGTCGCGTTGGCTGTCTGTCTACCTGCGACCTGTGGCTACCTATACCTGCGTCCTTCACCTGCACCTCCTGCTGTCTATTGCTTTCTAGAAGCCGACGAAGAACTCGTCACCGCGGCCGTCGAACGGTTTGTCTTTCGCTCGGTTCCCGATCTCGCCTTCAAAGAGCGAGATGTCGAACGTCCCGCTGAGCGGCGGCAAGTACGGCGGCTCGAGCGTCATCGCGTACATCTTGTCCCACTCGATCTTGCTGAACCACGGATGCTGTCGCACGTCCTGGTCGCCGTTGATACCGACACCAATGCGCTTTGCTGGGTCGCCCTGGAGCAAGCGCCGCACGAGATCGCACGCATGTGGGCAGTTCTCGAGCAAGTGGAACGGGAAGTCGACCGCGTTCGCACCGGTGCGGACCATCGCAATGTTGCGGAAGAGCTGCGTCGTGTCGCCGTCACCGGTGCCAAACGGCGTGTAGCCCACGAGCATTTCGTAGATGAGGATCCCAAGCGCCCCTGAGACCATACGATACGAGAGAGAGAGGAGCCATCGTGATCAGATCCAAGCAACATCGTGAGCCTATCAAGTCGTACACCATACGCTATACACACAGACGACAGGTCGAGATATGGACGTACAGTAGTCGACGGCGAGGTCGTGGCCCGTGTTGAGGACAAACTCGGGTGCGAGGTACTCGAGCGTGCCGCAGAGTGTATATGTCCGCGAGTGGAGCTCTTCGACGCCGTCGCTGTTCGCGACCGTGAACGGGATCTTTTTGGCAAAGCCAAAGTCGACAAACTTGAGGTACCCCTCCTTTGTGATCAACAGGTTCTCGGGCTTGAGGTCCCGATACGCGTAGTCGTACCGGTGCATGTGCTGGAGCCCGAGCACGGCGTTCGCCGAGTAGAACCGCACGGACGACTCGTCGACCGTTTCGATGAACTCTTCATTGTGCAGGAGTGTAAAGAGCTCGCCACCCTGGATCAGCTCCATGAGCATGTACAAGTTGTTCTGGTCCTATAGTGTGTGTGAGTGAGCAAGTGCGAGTTAGTCAACTGAATCGACGGTGCACACCAAGGCGCGCATGGCTGTTGTACCTGGTACGTGCCGTACAGCTCGACGATGAACGGGTGCAGTGGCATGGCCATGAGCGCTTGCTTCTCGCGCATCACTTGGATTTGCTGGTCCGACTCCATGATGTGCGATTTGGCCATGATCTTGAGCGCCATTGGTCGGTCGGTCCCGTCGACTTTGGTGCGCACGAGCACGACCTTGCCGAACGAGCCTTCGCCGAGCACACCGGCCTAGTAGTGACAAGACAAGAGGTGGCAAGTGAGCGGCTTCGTGTCGCAACGACGACGACGTGGTAGTATAGTAGATCGTTGGCAGTCGGTTGCGACGTACGACTTCAATGTCGTCGAGTGTCACGGTACTGAACTTGCGAAGCCCTCGCTCCATCACATTGGCGCGTTGCTGTTCGAGTGGTACGTATAGCAAAGCGACACACAGACGCAACGCGTCAGCTCAGCCCAGCACCACTCGAGATCGCTATAGAGACCGTCGTGTCAGTTCACACGTACCTGCGTGAACTGGCGCGAGCCTGAGCGCACGAGGCTCGAGACCTTAAGCCGCTGGCACTGCGACCGGCCGCACGAGATGACCGACGACGTGTACTGCCCGATCTGCTCGAGCACTTCGTTCCCAAACGTGTCGTTCGCTTTGAGGAGCACTTCGTGCGTCTCCGTCTTGCCCGAGTCGCCGTTGATTGTCTTCTTGATGAGCTTGACGCAGCCCGACTTGACAATGTAGAACGCCGCAGCCGTGTCGCCTTGCCGAAAGATGCACTGCCCGTCGTGGAACGCCTTGATCTCGAGCTGCGATACGATGTGCTCGAGCGCTTCGTTCGACTTGGTCGCAAACGACGGGAACATTCGGAAGATCCGAATGCGGCTGTTGCGGTCAAGGACGTCCGTGAGCGGTCCGAGCATCGAGTCAAACTCCTGACGCCCAAGACTGAGGCACTTGACCGGTCCCTTTGTGTAGATGCTTGCATTCCGCGGCATGTCGCTCAGCAGCGCCATCTCGCCAAAGTAGTCGCCCGGTCCAAACGTCGCAATCTGAGGCGACACGGCACAACACACAAGACCGCACAGTCAGTGCATGACGACGGCAGCAGCGTGTCAAGCGCTACGAAGGTGTCGCGTACCTCGGTGCCTCCTTCGTTGCGCGTGCTACTGGATCGTGGACCTGCGTTGAGCCAACAAGCGTCAGTCGCTGTTGAAAGTACACTACCCTACTAGAGACACAACGACACACACGTCCTCACATACCTTCGATGCGGCACGACACGGCGCCCTCTTCGACGATGTAGAACGTGTCGCCGACATCGCCTTGGCGAATGATCATCTCCTGGTCGCCAAACGTCACGGCCTGGAGCACACCTGCGAGCAGTGCGAGTTGCCGTTCCGATAGACTCCCGAGGATCTCGACCTGCCGCAGCCACTTGGCGCGCTTCACGAGCGAGTCGCTCGACGACCGCGCTTGGATCTGCAGGGACACAAGTGAGTGAGGACGTGTATCAAGCTGCAGCCATACGTATACAAACAGGTAGTCAGCGCATACCATGCGGAACTCGTCGCGGTCGAGGGTCCAGAGCACAGCGTTCGTCGCGGCGCGGACCGTCGCCGCACGTGGAGCTGCGCAGTGCCAGTAGCGATAGCCCACGAGCCGGTCAGTCGCGAGTCAGTCGAGCCTCTATCAGCAAGCGACGGTATGGCAGGACGCACCGTCGTAGATGAGTGCGAGCTCGCCAAAATGGTCGCCGGCTTGGAGAAAGCCAACGGCCGTCGTGTTGACGATCACTTCGAGCGTCCCGCTCTGGATGACGTAGAACTGGTCGCCCGAGTCTCCCTGCTTGATCACATTGCCATCGGACGCCACGACGAGCCGCTTCATGACAAAGAGCACCTATAAAACAGTCAAGCAGGCCGTTTGTTCATCACACACAGAAGACACAGGCCAAGCGACATCGTACGCGTCAGTATGACGTTCATCCAAGAGCTCGATGTGTGACTGGCGACATAAGAGCTCGCTGTACCTTGTCGAGCTCTTCTTCGCTCGAACCCGTAAAGAGTACTGACTGCAACGCCGACTTTAGCATCTTGACGCACTCGGCCGTCTTGGACTCAGACGGCCGATGGCCAATCAAACCGGCATTACTCGCAACGTCCTGAAGCAAGTGCCACAACGAACGTCAGTAGTACGTCACATCAATCGAAGCACGAGTGCGTCGAATAAGAGTACGCGACGACGTGTGATGACGACGTACGAGGCCTTTCGAGTACACGACTTCGCGCTTCTTGCGATGTGGGTCGGACGAGCGACGGAAGCGCGTGCGATCGGGTGCACCGGGCATCGACTTGTCATTGTCAGGCACGAACGCCTTTGTGCAGATCTAGAGATGTGTATACGTGTGTGTATGTGTCAGCTCATCTGCAGACAAGCGACACAGTGACCAGCAACATAGTACGAGTCGAACAGACGCACATGCTTCATGCGCTCAAACACGATCTCGTCTGCAAGCTCTTCGTGCTGCATCTGCTCGTACTCGCGCGACATCATCGTAAAGAGCGCGACTTGCGTGTCGCTGTCGACCGCGCCGTCGCGAGGACTCGCCGCTACCGACGCGCTGGCGCCCATGCTGTCGCTACGGTCGGTTCTCAAGTCGCTAGCGCTCGTTGACGCAACTCTCGACTGCGCTCAGTCGTGCTCGCTCGTGTGTGGTCGGTCGTGTGAGCTGTGTCGTTGCGTGCTTCAGTCGATCCCAGTGCCTTGGAACGAGGAGGTGGCAGAGTCTCGAGTCTGATGGCGACGACGCTGTTGTCACCACCGCCACACACACAAACTGGTGCGACGAGCTCCAGATTGCGTGAGCCTGTGCGAGTCTGAGCAGCTCGGAATAGCTACACTCGAGTAGCTATAAATAGCAGATAGATGTGGCACGCAGACAACCAAAAGAGACGAAGGAGGGACAAGGAAACAAAACACGCAGCGTCATGCGCATCGGCATCGGCGTCGGCGATGGGTCCTTTTCGCGGCGAGGTGCAACGGATTCACAGACGAGAACGCGTCTCCACAGCGAGCGCATACACAGAATCCACCACCAGCTCTAACACGATCGGATTATACACTTACGTTATGCCGCTACCTATTGCTACCTACTGCTACTGCTGCTGCTGTCCGTCCCGCGTGACGACGAGCGCCATCACACTGCGTCGTCCCGATTGCATCGCGTGCGTCTCGCGCGACCCATGACTATACTACACGGCTTTACGTGCACAACTGCCACCTGTGGGGAGACGCGTCGAGACGGACGAACGGATACGCGAGCGACTCGCTCCTCGCACTCGTGTGGGTGCGCTCAACAATACGATCACTACTGCGTCCATCGAGCTGCGTGCGCCGATAAGTGCGTATGGCTCTGTGTGTGTGTACGCGACAGACTGTAGTCGAACGAACGGAGTGGTGATCAGCAACGCGATGACGTGGCATGGTAAACGACAGCAGCCACGAGTCAATACATAACGACTGACGACTAGATCCAGTCGCCTTCGCTGTCGTCGCTCTCGTACTCGTCACTATCGGTCTCCATCGAGTACTCTTCGAGGTACGACGAGTGCGACGACGACAGCGACGGCGCAGCTGTCAACGCGTCTTTGCCTGTACTCGAACTCGAACTGCTCGTTGGCGCGGAGCTGCCGTACTGATGCGGCTGTGGCTGGGACTGCAGAGACTTACTCGGCGACGGCGCAGCAACAACGATCGGCGGCGGCAGCGACGACGTGAGCGAGTGACGCATCGGCATTGCTGCACGCGGCGCTTTTGTAACGGGCATCGACATGCGAAACGACCCGCGCGTTGCAAGCGACTGCCGAAGGTTGTTGTTCTCGGCGTTCTGGAGCTCGATCGCTTCGCTAAGCACGCAGAGCCACTGCTCCATGTCGTCGGCGGACTTTGCACACACGCGCAGCACGCGGCCGCGCTCAAACTGAATGTCGAGACTGTTCGGCTTGCTCGCATCGACTTCGACGCCTTTGACGTGGCCGTAGCCCTTCGCAGCGCTGCCGGTGTCGGCCGAGTCAAAGTACGACAGTGTTGTCCCCTGGAGCGTAAAGTACCGCTTCTTCCAGTTCTTGACACGGCTGCCCTCCTTCTTGAGCCACCCAGCATGGTGGATCGACTCGACACCTCCGCCGTCGTCGAGCGGCAGCGAGTCGAGTCGGTCAAGAAGCTCAAGCTCTTCGTCGACGTCGACGACGCTGCTGCTGCCGTTTGCGGTCGTTGCCGCCGAGAGCATCGAGTAGCGATTGTCGCCGCCAAAGCTGCTCATGCGGCCGCCAGCACCGCCAACGGGGACGCCCGTCGTTGCTTCGAGAATCGCGGTGTACCATGCGCGCGTGCTCTCGGCGCTGTCGGTGTACAGCTTGAGCACGCGACCGCCTTTGCCGTGCACGAGCAAGCCGTTCTGGATGTCCGAGCTCAGCTCGACCGTGATGACCTGGAACGACCCTTTCTCTTTGCTCTTCGGCGTCACGCTCGCCGAGTCGTAGTACGCGAGCTGCTTGCCACGCAGGACGAGGAACCGCTTCTTCCAGTTGCGCACGAGGCTGCCCTGTTTGAAGACCCACCCAGCATGCTGACCGCCGTGGCTCATTGTTGTGTATGTGTGTGTGTATGCGTGTATGTGTGTGGTTGGTTGTTGCGATAGTGGTGTGACGCAGCACGTCGAGCGCCGTGTACGAGTGCTGTGTGTGTGTGTACGCCGTGCTTGCTTGCGCGGCTCGCTCGCTCTTAGACGTTGCTAATGCTACTGCTGTTGCCTTGCTCCCTCGTGCGTTGTCGTGCGCCAAGAATCCGAATGGCGGCGGGTCGGCGGTCGAGACGACGAGCAAGAGTTGGGTGCTCCGTTTCCGCACAGCAGCAGGTCTGTTCTTTTCTCTTGCTGCTGCACGTGGGTGACTCGAAATTTGTATCGCTGGAGCAGCCCCTCCCACTGCAATACTGAACGCAAGTACATTTCGGCCCTAACCGCGTGCTCGGACATGTGCTGCTGCGATTCGCTCGCGTATATCGCGTTCAGTTGTAGTACGATGTCTGCAGCTGACTAATCACAGCGCTGCGACTTTTTCCCTGTCACAACGCTAGAGCAAGTGCGCGAGTCGCAACAACGCGAATGCGAGGCAACGCTATCTTGTTTTCAGTATCCATTGCGAATTGAACCCACACTCACGACCGACGAACAGCACAACACCACACACAAAAATCATTTTTCGCTACCATTTGTGTGGCGACAACACCATGGGCATAGCTACACAATAAGGTTGTCGACAGAAACAACACGCTGCTACTAATGTCGTCCACAGCCAAGCGCATCCTTCAACGGACGGATGAACAGGCACGCACGTGGCAACCATTACTAGCACACCAGCTGACTGCCAGTGACGCGTCTGTGCATCAGCTACGATCGACTCACATCACGATGCAGCAGCACGGACCGCCTTTGAGCTCGTCCTTCGTTGGCGCGCCACCGAGCATCGCTTTCTCCTTCAGCAATGCTTCCTGCCGCTCCTCCTCAAGCTCCTCGAGCAGCAACTTGTCCTCCAAACGCATGTTCATGATCGTGTTCGTGCCGGGCGCTTTCGGCGACCACGGTTTGACAGCGTTCTTGTCCGGCTCGACCTCGACAAAGCTCGCGCCGTTCTCTGGCGTCGCGTCGAGGATGATGTGGCGCCGGAACGACGCGGCGAGGTCGCGGTTCTGCCGCGCAGCCATGTTGCGCTCCTGCTCAGCGCTAAAGCTCGGCGTCAATGGCGGTTCGTCGGCAGCGATCGACTGGTCTGGCAACGACCCAAAGAGCGGCGAGTGGTCTTGGTCGCTTGCGTGCGCACTTGCAACGAGATCCATGTACGCTGGCGGTGGCTGTGCGTGCTCGTCGTTGCGTGGCGGCGGTGGATGCGCCAGTGCGGGCAGACCCGCTGGTGACGGCAGCCCTGCAGGCGACTGCTGCCCTGCCGGCGACCGATGCCCGCCGTACTTCATGATGCTGCGGCGCAGCGCTTTGTGCCACTCATGGATCTCGGCCTCGGTCTTGCCGCCGATCTTGAGCTCGCGGCCGCCGTCAAACATGACAACGAGCGTGTGCGGCCGCGACAGGTCGCGCCGCGCTGCGAGCACGCGCGACTTGCCAAGGCTCGTGCCACCGATCTGCGACGAGTACGACAGCACGTTCTCTTCGAGTACAAAGTACCGCTTCTTCCACGTCTTGAAGTGCTGCCCTTCCTTCTCGAGCCACCCGACGTGCTTGATCGCGTCGTTGCCATGTGAGCCGCCGAGCGGGACCATTGCACTGCTGCTGCCGCCGCGCTGCTTGCGTGCGTACTTGGCGATCGCATGGAAGCACTTGTCGCACTCGCGCTGCGTGTCGGTGAAGAGCTTGAGCTGCCGGTCAGCGTCGCTTGTGATCAGCAGGCCGTTCGTGATGTCGGGGATCTTCTCGATGCGCGCGACTGTCATGGCGCCGAGCAGCTGTGCTTTGTTCTCCTGCTCTGTGTCTTTGTAGTATGCGAGCTCAGCGCCCTTGACGACGAGGAACCGCTTCTTCCACGACTTGATGAGGCTGCCCTCTTTGAACACCCAGCCGGCGTACGTCACATCGCTGCCGTGCTTGTGCTCTCTGCGCGCCATCACTGCTGCTGCTGCTGCAAAGGTGCGAGGTGAGGTGAAGCGAGATCGGTCACTGCCAGATGCGTATGTACACACGCGCGATTGCTACTGCTGCTGCTGCTAGTGCTCGAGGTCACCGCCGCCGCTGGGTGAAGTGCGTGTGTCACTTCTCGAGGCGCTAGCAGCAGCTCGTTCGAGCTCAGTTGTGCCTTGCAAAGTGTGAAATGCTGGGACAAATCAGAACAGCCATCGCATACAAATACAGCGCGGTGATACAGACAGCAGTGCGCGGACAGGTACAAATCGGCTGAAATACAGCGCTCTTCTTGCATGCACATCCAAAAAGTGATTTTTTCGAAATCGATAGGTTCACCCACTTTTTGCAATGGTCATCATCGTCTGGTGCACCAAGTTCAGCGTAGCGCACTGGAGCCCAAGATGTCGAGTTATCTTGCGACTGTTGCGAGCGCATTCGCATGCCTTGCGATGTCGTGGAAGTTTGTGCGAGTCGTTCGTGCACGCTGTCTTTTGCGAGCATGGGACGCTGCATATGTCCGTCGCACGAGTTGGCGATATCACAGACGCCACCGAGCGCGTAGAAATCAGCTTGCTGCCGCCACTACCTCATATACCAAGAATCCAGCGCTTCGTCGACACGAAGTCGTCACCAGCAGAACTATCGAGTACCGACGCGTATTGCTCGCATCTGAGTGCCGACTTATGTCGCCGCATTGTGCTCTGCGTATCACAAGTCCCAACGCTAACAGGATGCTCTTGCGACTCGAACGGACTGAACATCGTCAGGGTCAAGGCGAAAGCGTCGCAGTGTGAAAACGAAAACATCGCAGTTTTGTGTGACATCGTTTGACAAGAATGATCGACTCGCCGACGCACGGTTTCGGACTGATGAGACCACGTGCGCTGGTGCCCGAGTCTTGTAAGCGTGCTCGTACGAAGCCGTCGTGTTTGTCGCCGCGAAGATGGCGGTTTGGCTTTTAAGATGTGCGAACTAGCGAGCGAGCGAGCGAATGCACGGTCACATCCACAATTGACATGGACGGTCGAGTGTCGTTATTCCCAAATCGCACTGGCAAACTGAAAGCGCGCTTGCAACAGCTGCATCCCGACTATGAGCAAGTCCTACACTGCAGCAAACAGACTCTTCTTAAGATGCCGCAGCGCGTACGCGATCTCGGCCGCGACTGGCCGCATCGACGGATCGAGCGCAAAGCATTGGTTGCCCAACTCTGCGAGCGACACTGGGCACGTGGCCGAAAACTGCGGACGCAGCTCGCCGCCTGCAATCTGCTGCAGCAGCGCGACGTCTGCAAGCTTGGCGCCGTTTCGACCGACCACGTCGTCGTACGGCAGCACGTGCGTGTCTAGCTCCGTGAGCACGGCGCCAAACGAAAAGATGTCGGCCGGCGCGCCGTAGTCCGAGCTGCCGGCAATGACTTCGGGCGCGAGCCACTTGGCCGTGCCGACGCCCGTTGTCATCGTGTTGTCCTCGGACTTGTACCGCGAGACGCCAAAGTCCGTGAGCTTGGCGACCAGTCCTGCGCTGTTGTCGCCACTACCAAGCAACACGTTGCGCGACTTGAGGTCGCGGTGCACGAGCGGCGGCGCGAACGAGTGCACGTACACGAGCGCGTCGGCGACGTCGATCGCGATCTGGAACTTCTGCGGCGTCCACGTACGCGGCGTCTGCTTGTTGTTTGTCAGGTAGTCGCGCAGGTCACCGCCGTCCATGTACTCAAACAGCGCCTGCAAGTCCGACTGGATCGTCCACGCGGCGCCGACAAACGTCACAATGTGCGGGTGCTCGAGCGTCGCGACGAGCTTGATCTCGTCAATGAACTGCTGCGTCTGCGCTGACGAGACGCCGCTCTTGCGCAGCCGCTTGGACGCGAGGAGCTGCGTCACACGGTATCGCACGAGCCAGACGTCGCCAAACGCGCCTTTGCCGAGCACGCGGACATCGTCGATGTCGTCATCGTCGACTTTGATCGCGAGCAGTGCGTCGTCGTCCCAGAGCGACGTTGTGCCGGTACCGTTCGTTGGGTGTCGGGTCCTGATCGTCCCGTCCGCAGTTGTGTACGTCATCGCCTTTGTAGTTGCTTTCACGTTGTTGCGTGAACGCATGCACACGACTGCAATGACGACCGCAACGACCGCAACGACGCCAAGGACGATACCGACAACGAGACCCGTAGACGAGCTCGTACTGTTGGTATTGTCGGTCGATGCGTCGGTGTTCGCGTCGAGGACGCAGAGCAGGAGTGTTCGCAGCGGCTTGAGTTCGCCACCCGGACAGTCGGTGCGCAGACTCGTGTTGTCGATCGCGAACGAGTTCAAGCCTGCGAGTACACGGTACTGCACCGGTGTGACCGTGACGTTTGTCATGGGATTGCGCTGGAGGTACCTGTAGGGTCCATGTACGTCAGCAGGCAAGACATAAGGAGGACGTACGTGTGAGCGGATCGTCCAACGACTGCCGTGCAAGCACATGGACCAGTAGCAACGCACAGCGCGACGAGCTTTGGGTGCGTGAACACGGCGGGCGGGATCGTCGTCAAGTTGTTGCCTTCCAAGTTGCTGGCGACGTGTGTGCAGGTGCAGATAGCAGCGAGTCAGCCGTGCGACTCAGTTGAGCAGACGCGAACAAACGAGCAAGAGCACGCTCGACATTCTACCTAAAGAGAGCAAGCACGTACAGCATGAGAAGACCAGGCGCCACGGCGTCGTACTCGGCAATCTGGTTGTTGCTGATGCTTCTGTACGTTGAGCAGACGAGCAGGCGAGAGAGTGGTTGAGTCAATCAGAGGCATCTCGCAGACGCACACGTGCACGCATGCATCACACACACAGAGCTGCTGGCTGCGTACAGGTAGGTGAGCGACAGAGGCAGCTCGACCGAACTCGGGATTGCAGTCACGTTGTTCCCCGCGACGTGACTAGCAGCAGCAGCGCCAGAGTTGGTCCATGGAAGAGTGTCAGGTGCGCCATGACTGAACAGTTGCAGTCAGAAACACACACAGCGTCGCCACGTACATCGTCTGGAGCGACGAGAACTTGGCGAGTGCTGCTGGCAGTTCCCGAAGCGCGTTGCTTGTGAGGTCGCTGTGTGCCGACACGTACGTACAAGTGTCACGAGCAATCCGTTAGTGATGCATCCGCTCGCGTTGGTCGATACCGTTGGCTCTCGTTCACGCCAGTATCGCCAGTATCTCAAGATGCACCGCCACGTACAGGTACTCGAGCTTGGGGAACACTGCCGTGATTGACGAGATGTTGTTCTCTTTGATCTCTCTGCACGTCGAGTACAAGTTCATCGCAGACACGAACATACACGCCCGAGTTGTTAGTCACCGAACACTGCAGTGCGAGGTGCGCAGCGATCCTAGCCACGACGACGTACAGACTGGTGACCGACGGCGGCAGCTCGACGGAACTTGGGATCGCGTTCAGCTTGTTCCCCGCCAAGCGCCTAGTAGTGGCATTGTCGAGTGCGCGAAGATGCGAGTCTCCTTGTGAGTTTGGACAGAGTAGCAGCAGTCCGACGCACAAAGCGCAGACGAAAGCACCACGTACAGTGTCTCAAGCGCCTTGTACTCGGACAGCGCCGCTGGGAAATCTCGAAGCTTGTTGTCAGTGAGATCGCTGTGGACGTAATGAGCGTCGCACACGATCCGCGTCAGTACGGTCTGTTTCGTTATCGGTACACTCCAGACCTCGATCGTCGCGGTGCAGAGCTACGTACAGCGTCTTGAGCTTTGGGAACACTGCAGTGAACGACGTGATGTCGTTCCCGATCATTTGTCTGCGAACCGATCGGACGTCACGCGTATTTCCGCTGCGTTGTCAGAGCAGTTCAACATCGTTGCGAAGAGCGAGCACACACAGACATATGCACACCACGATACACTACTAAACGCACAGTTCCGTGAGCTCGTCCATCCCGGACGTCGAATTGACACTCGTGATGTAGTTCAGCGAGATTTTCCTGTAGTAGTAGAGCGGCACAGTAGCAAGACACGTGTGTGCACGTGAGCAGTCTACACGACCTGCATCCTGTCATGAGCACAACGAACGTACATCAATCGAAGGGCCTTGACGTCTCCCAACGGTGGAATCGCCGTGAAGAGGTTGTTGGTCAGTGACAAGTTCGCCAGGTTCGGCGGCAACAACGATGCGATCGCATTGGCTTGCGGTTCCAGGTTAAAGTTCGTGAGGTCGAGCGACGTCACGTTCGGGCACTTGGCGAGCAGTCCGGATGGAAACTTGACGTTCGACACATGACCTTTGACGCCATTGATGTACGGACTTCGGCCTATGATAAACCTGTACACGCAGGCAATCACAACAAGGACAATGAAGTGAGTCCCAGTGAACAGAGATTGCACGCACACGATCCAACCACGAAAATCGCTCGCGGTTCATGGACGTACACACTCGTGACGTCGCTCGGCAGCTCGAGCGGCTCCATGACTTCGAGGTTGTTGTTGTTTTCGGTCTGGCGAATGCCTGACTCTGGAGGCGCTGTTGTTGCTGCTTGTGGCGATGGCGACTCAGCAAGCTGCTGCGCGCTCTTCCACGACCCGAATGCTGTATGGATGGTAAACGATTTCTCGTAGGCGTACACCTTGTCGAGGCACTTGATCTTGCAGGACTCGACGCCATTCACTGTCGTCGTGTTTGCGAGGCACGGGATGTTGGCGCGACACGCATTGTCGCACTGGAACGTCATTGTCTTGGGCGCCGCCGCGCACGCTGCTGCGGTCACTGCACGCTCGGCTGCAACGCGTGGGTTCAGCACCGCTGCGACCATGATCACGATCACGATCATCGCCACACAATGGAGTCTTGTGAGAAGCGATGTCATCCTCGGTTTGTCGTGTGGATCTCGATCCGTGAGTCTCGTAGAGTCAAAGTATCGTAGAGTCTTGTCAGACGTAGAGCGTCAATCTGCTGGTCAAGAGCATTTGACGGACAAAGTCGGAATGACGTCAATTGCGATGCAAGTCGCAGACAGCTCAGTTGTCTGGCCCACCAACGACTCGAGTCGTGGACGGCTCAAGCGGCACCAGTTGGTGTGCCGCTATTCAAGTCGGTTTGGAAAACTCAGCATGTCGCGCGATACTCAGTAGCAGCAGGTCACTCTGGGTACGCTTTTGTTGGACAGTGCTCACTATACCCACACGCGCGTGTGTGTTACTCCACAACAAGGCTCAAGTAAAATGAGTTTCTAAAAACAATTGAAATACACAAACTCACATGATTTGACATTTAATCGATAAAACAGCATCGTGTGTTCACGCACTTTCAGCAAATAGAAATTCATAAAAATGAAAGGCCGTTCAGCATGATTGTTTATAGAACATATAAGCTAACTTTCTCTAAATTGCAAAACATTTTATTTTAATACTGAAATGCGCGGATGTTTATGGAGTGTGATTGCATTGCACCTTCCAACTTTATATCCGTTGTTAACAGCTTGTTCCCTTCAGCGCAGTATAACCGATTGCATACGCGCTCACAAACAAACTGCACGATATTTGCTGTCGTCAAAATGTAACGCAAATGTGCAAAATTACTGTACAATACCGCAAATAAACCAAACTAGTCTGAAGAATCTGATTCTGAAATACCTCGCATTAGTAACCCAAAACTCGCATTAGTGATATAAATGAAGAACATTGGGAGCGGGCTATAGTAATATAACCAATTACACATTTCCTATTTTCACAAATGTGGGTACGTTCTTAATGTTTATCAGATTTTAGCAGCGAAACGAATTATATACATAACATGAAGCTAAACCTTAGAGTATGAGAATGCTTAAATATACGTCCCATACAGTTATGTGCGGTTTGTATTTTGTCGTACTCGTCATGTAATACTGTGTTCCTACGAACAAGTGAAGTCTACAAAGGCTACAATCCGGTTGTTTAACGACGTTCAGTTTGACACATTTCGCTGAGGGCACCTCAGGTTGTTTACATTAGTTAATATGCCGCTATGGTGCTCGTAATTTCTA
Source organism: Globisporangium echinulatum (assembly GCA_023336405.1). Classification (NCBI taxonomy): domain Eukaryota; phylum Oomycota; class Peronosporomycetes; order Pythiales; family Pythiaceae; genus Globisporangium; species Globisporangium echinulatum. Next base: position 103,498 of record JAADWX010000002.1, on the reverse strand, counting down.
AATTTCTTGTTCAAATACAGATGGCACAATAAATTAGTCGAATTGATTTTAATCCGAATTCATGGTCGTGCCGAGTTTAATGTAAAATAATAATGTGGACTAATAGGTGTATTGAGTTACAATTGGCACTGCCTGTATTTTTTGATATCCGCATTCTTTTGTGTATAGCGATTTTGACTGCCAATATACGAATATGGTGGAAAGATGAATAATGAGTCAATCCTTCGTCAACCTTCCAATATCGTTTGTGCTTCGTAATTCAAGTTTTAAGTCGACATATTATTATTACATAAAGTATCAAAATGCATCACACTGGCACAGCGCGTTGGTGTGCAATGTGTGTTGAATGTGCACGTGTATGCGCTCTCATAAACACGGTCTGTGAAGTGATAGTAGCAGTAGTGGCGTATGTGTCGCTGATCGCCAGCGACAGTGAGCGCAGCGACAGCGATGCATGAACCACAAGTGTCAATCATTTCCATTAAGTGAACGCGAACGGTCTTTATGAATAACATGTAATTACTACATGTTCCATAATTTTTTACAACAGTCCATTGCAATATAGGTGCGAGTACCTTTTCTTGTTTCACCAAAACCAAACTGTTTATCGGGGGATCCTCATTTATGTGCGGTATTATAAGGTATACTGTCATGAAGGGTGTACAGGAGCTTGTATTAGGAGAAATGGTGCGTATGACATCAGGCAAAACTCACATGTCACAGGTCTAAGCTGTGAATCGTGTATATTCCCAAATAATTGTGTCTGATCCCCTTTTGGAGAAATTTTGTCATAGATATTCTATCTTGTCAAACCACAACCTTTTGCTGTCAAACAGGTAACAGAGTAACAGAGCTGTATTTGCAATGTGGATAGGAAAAAAACTTGATTTACACATCCTTGACAAATTGACAATCTCTATTAAATTACATTTATACTGCGAATATGCGTTTTCATTAAGGTTGGAAATGAATCTGCAACAAGAATAACATAACAACATTCCTAGTTAAGTGAAGTTGGCCATACTTCTAACCTATGATGAAATAAAATGCATCACCTCATTGTACAACTGTGCCAAGAACTGTCAATTGATCATAGCATCGTTGAGTCTGACACACCACAAAATAGCATCAACACTCGAGATAAATCATGCAGAAGCGAGTCAAACATTTGCGACTTACACGCAATCAGCATCGTGCGCGCGTCGCTATTAGGCTGCGCGCGAACATAGTTTGCAAATTGTAATTTGAATACCGTTAACCTAAAAATGAATAGACGATGAATATGTCACGTCTTCCGAATATGAACAAGGAAATAATACACTCTTTTTCAGTCCCTTGATACCTCTACGCTTAAAACTATCAGCATAACAAGTTTGAATCGTTATGATAGTTTTCGTCAACTGACAATGGCACTGTTGGATTCATAAAATGGCAGTCAGGCACTCAGCACAAAACAATATTTTGTGCGTCGTAAACCGAAGTGATTTTTTTCGTCGTTTAGCAAGTTATTGCACGCGCTGGCACTGCTTTGCGTCGTTGATTACCAGCGCATTCACAGTCGTCTGCTAAACTGAGCCCTAGAAGTTGCCGAACCAGCCTTATAAACGTTTGTCCGTGTACACTTTTCAGTGCGCCAGCTTCGCGCACTTGTGAAGCGCACATATATCGACGCACGAGTGCTAAATTGCTTCCATGTCCCCGAAAATGCGTCCAACCACGCCCAAATATAAAGCGCACGCAGAGCAGCTCACTAGCTTTTTCGGAAAAAGGATTCGACATCATTGACGATGAACCTGTGTGCACGACATCAAACAAAACTCTGATGAAAGAAATTGTGTGTGCAAACTCGATCGAGTCAAGGGCAGTGGGAATAACGCTAACTATGCTCGCAGATTATTGTAGATAGCGCTGCTACTTCTTGCCGCTGCTGTCTGGACTGACATAGTCACTTATTTGTTCCTACAGATGATTTGCTCGATGGTACTTTGAAGTCGCAGTTGATCAGCCCCAGTGCGTGTGTGTACTTGCTTATATGTACATGTGCACACACATTTATACACGTATAAATAAAACACATTTACACTTCGACGCATAATCAAACACACATTCGCACTCTGTGTTTACAATGCATGTGCAATCCAACGTTACAAATGCGTGTACCTTTTTTATTTTACCAAATACCGAACTGTTTATCGGTTATCAGCCTAAAGGCGGCATTATACGGATTGCTGTCAAAAGTGTGTTCAGGGGTTCGTATCAGAGAAGGTGGCGACTTTGATATCAGACGAAACTCACGTGTTGCACTTCCAGGCTGTAAATCGTTTATATTCTCGATAGGTTGTTTCTGATCCCCGTTTGGCAATATTTTAGTCAGAGATATCCTATTTTGACAGCTCACACCCTCCTTTGCCACGGTCAGCACAAATTGATCCTCTCGTGTCATTTAATCTCCAGTGTGGCACAGCACGTCGAATCGAGTCATGTTGATACAGGCAACCGAAATCTGATAACAAACAATCGAACGCATCTGATGGGCGAACAATCAAGACCGCGGGTGTTCAGTTATTGTGCTGCTCAGCCTCAGAATGGCGCGTGCTGCGTGCGACGCAAGTCTACCGCCACTCGTCCGCGCCAGTCTCAAACTTTCCGTTAAGCGCAGCAGCAACAAGCGCAAGAGGAAGATGGCGACACATTTGAGCGCAGCTGTGAAGGCTGCAGTGACGCTGCTCGCGTCGCAGGGCCAGCTGCGCGACCCGAGCGCGCCGCAGCCGCCACCACTGAACGTCGAGTCAGTCGTGGCACCGTTCGCCGACCCGTTCAAGCCGACGATCGAGATCGGCGCGCCACCGTACGGTAACGTGCAAGGCGAACCGTGCGTCGTGCCGTTCGGCTCGCACGAGTTTGGCTTCTCGTACGGCACGCCGTGGACCACAACGTTTGCAGCACCGACGCAATGCGGTGCCGAGTACTCGGTCATGTACCTCAAGTGGTCGGCGTTGTGTCCACTCGGTATCCAGTTCGACCGCATCGCTGCCGTGTGGGTCAATGGCGTCGAGTTGCTGCGCACGTCAACCGAGGAGCCGGATCGCACGGCCGGCGTGACGTGGGAGGTCGTTAAGGACGTGAGTGCGTACGCAGACGTCGTACGGCGCGGCGGCGACGTCGTCGTGGCGCTCGACAATGTCATCGAGGGCCGCTACAACAGCAGCTTCACGATCACGCTCGCTGCCGAGTTCTACAGACCCAAGATACTCGGTATCAACGTAGGCGATGGAAGCGCCGAGCCGTCGTCATTTCTGTCGCGACCGTCAGCGCGTAGCGCCAAACCTGACGCGGTCGTGCCGGTGTCCAAGAGCAACACGACGTATGGCTGGTTCACGGTCGAGCCAACGAGCGCAGGCCGGAACTACCGCCTCGTGACGTTGCCGCGCAGCACTGAGGAGTTGTATCTCGAGCTCTTCCTGTCGCACCACCAGTGCGACGAATTCTACTATGCGAACGCACCGGACGCATACGCCACGCCGCTCGGCTGGTGTGGCGGCGGACCGTTCCGCGAGATTCAGGTGCTCGTGGATGACGACCTCGTCGGTGTCGTCTGGCCTTTCCCGCTTCTCTTCACGGGCGGGATGAACCCGTACTTGTGGCGTCCCGTCGTGGCCATCGGCGCCTTTGACGCACCGACGTATGTGCTCAACCTCACGCCATTCCTCGGTGCGTTTCTCGACGGTGCGGCACACAACGTGTCGTTTGCAGTCGACTACGGCCGCGACTTCTGGTACATTGACGCGAATCTGCTTGCGTACACGGACCCGCATGGCGATATCACGCGCGTTCGCGTACTCGAGAAACGCGTTGCGCGCCACGTCGTGCCGACGACGACGAGCGACGTCGCGGGCCTCGATGCCAACTTTACGCTCGCGGCGCATCGCAGTCTGTTTGTGCGGTCGAGCGTGACGACGTCGCGAGGCACCAAGATCTACACGATCAACCAGGAGCTCGAGTACGCGAACCGACAACAGTACACCGAGAACGGCGACGTTGGCGTCTTTGAGGGCCACACGCGCGTGACAACGACCCAGAGCGTGAGTGCGTTGTTCGGTCTCGCTGCAACCGCCGTGACACAGACTGAGGAGTACCCGATCCGCGGCCGCACGGTCTACAAACCGCGCGCTGATGGGTCGTACGTGATTGATGCACAGCTGCAGAACGCGTTCAGACGCGAGACGCGCGTGCGCGCATCGCTGCTCGAGTTGCTCTTCCCCACGAGCCTGCGCTTCGGATACGAGCCCGCAGCCGTTGCGATCGCGCTCAATGGATCAGCGTACGTCGACTCGCGCGTGGGCGGGAACGGCAGCACGCAGGCCACATACCAGTCCAAATCGCCCGCGCGTGGGTGCTTTTCGCGCCAAGTCGCTGCCGCCGGCGGCGTGGTCGTCAAGGACGTGAGCGATACCACGTGCGCGCCGGTGCTGCGCAGCGTCGAGCTTACGGAAGTAGCGTAAGGCGGTCAACGATCGAAACCGGAGCCCATTTGGCAGGGCCGAGTAAGTCATCGACTATGTGCTTTTTACACTTCGTCATGGCACGCCAGTGGTATCTCGATACGGCGCACCTTACTTCGCCAGCGGAGCAAGTAGTTGAACTCGACGTTGGCATCTTCAGTGATCAGCAGCTGAGTGCTACGAGAACTAGTAGAGCAGCGGTTAGCACCAGTCTCGTATTGGTTTGTGTGTCTATCAGTGCTCTTGCAGCTGACTGCGCTACGACACGCCTAACTTCGGAGTGAACAGACCCCTCAGAGCGTTTCGCAGACGTCGTGAAACGCGCGGCGACAGAGACTGCGATCGAGACGACAAACGCAGGCGTGAGTTCGGTAGAAATGAAGAGCGTGCTGTGCGACATCGAGCTCCGCGCGCAGGAGGCACTGTACAACACCGACGGTTCTGAGCAAAAGACAATAGCGAACGTCACTGCATCGAGCTTGACCGCCACAGCCGTGTCACTGAGCGAGCAGTTGGTCGAACTCGAGCTGCTCTCGCGCCTCGAGCTCGAGCTCGAAATTGAGGACTCTCCCTCATCATCAGCGGCGGCGTCTTCAGTGCCGAGTGACGTTCGTGACACGAGCGACAACGATGGCGCTCCACAGCGCCGCGACACTGGCCGAGTCGAACAGAAGAGCACGTTCACCGCACTTCTGGGTAGTGGCAACTCGCGCACGAGTCTGAGCATGAACGCGTCCAGTTCGCTGCAGGCGCAACCTGCGTCCTCAACCCACGCTACGAGTGCGACGTCGCCTGCTGCCTCGCCGCTGAGATCACCGAGAGCCACAAGCAAGCGGCTCCGGCGAGCGAGTTCACTGCCGACGCTAAGTGAAGAGCCGTTCGAGGACGCAGTGGACGAGTCTCGCTCGTCCAGCATCATCGCGCGAGCTATCGGCAATGCTGACCACGATGACGATATCACAGTGGAGACAGCAACGGGCGAGTTCTCCAGTGGTACGTCATTTAATCAGCGGCGCAACTCGAAGCCACCTGCGACCTACAGCAGCGACGATGAACAACAACACACCAGTGAACCGGCATCGGACGAACTAGACAGAAGCGCACTGCCCCAGGACTCGAGTATCGACGATGGCGACGACGAAGGGTTCCTGCAAATGCTCGAGCAGCTGATGCGCGACTCGGAGCTCCTGGTGCTGTCACCTTGCCACCTCACTGTTCAGCGGCTCGAGCGCGTGCGTCGTGCGCTGCTCGCGCAGTCAGTGTCGTCTGGCAGTATGGCGTCCCGAGGAGTAGCACACAGCAGCATGTTGGACTCGACAGATGAGCGCGTCGAGACGCCAGTTGCGACCTATGCTTCTGAAGCCTTCGCGATGGCCACCGCTGCCAAGTCGAGCGCGAGCATGCGGCACGTCCGAACGATCGTCGCAGTCGATACGCTCCGGCTGCTGCTCCAGCGGTGTGGCCGCGACAACGCAGTCGCTGCGATCACGGAGGCCGTGCGCACTATCTTTGACCAGCGCGCAGATGCGAGCGGCATTGAGCCGCTGCGCCACTCACCTGCAGCCGTCACGAGCCGTAACATCGCTCACGTCGCACTGCTTGCGCGCGAGTGTCTTGACGCACGTGAGAGGAGACCAGAGCGAGCGAGCCCGGCGGCACACAGTCAGCACTCACGCAGCTCCACAGCGCTATCGTCGAGCCATCGCCATAGTCACAACCGACAGCAGCAGCAGGTGCGCCGTGCTCAGCAACCACAGAGCCCGACGCGAACGGCATCGCCTGTCCGAGCTGCTAGTGAACCCGCGCCACTCAGTCCACGTCGCTCGCCGTCGCTGCGAGCGTCGTCAAGTGCGACTCGGCCGCTCACGCCGCAGCGGCGCAGCATCCTCGCGAGCGACGGCAACCACGTGCTGCTGCAGGAGAAGCTCAGTGCGTTCCAGTTCCGCGGCCCTTCGAGCAACAGCGGACTTGCGCTCTTCAAAGTGCAGCGTGACGGCGGCGCAGCTGTCGAGGCCGCTGCGATGCGCCGCACGCGGTCGCTTGAGTACGGCAAGGAGCAAGTGCGCAAAGCAGCGATGAAGTGATGATGACAACCGAGTCTGTAGTGAGGAGTGCTATGATGTGCGATCTGCTGATGATAGTGGTAGTAGTAACTCATGTGTACATTCCAAAGACCCGCTTATATAGACTCGTAGGATGGTAGCGATGACAACAACGACGATGGCAACAGCGTCTGCTGGCGCGTCGGTCTCACGTACTGTCACAATCACGCAGCGTCGCGGACAAACTGCTCGAATGCTTGGCGCTGGTCAGCTGCGCGCGTCTGCGCCGCTGCGCGCAATAGCGTCTCGCGCACAAAGCCTTCGGTTCGATGCAACTGGAGGAAGCGCACGACCGGTGCGTGGCCCTTGAGCATCGCCTGTGTGAGCGCTGCCTTTGTACAGCCCTCGGTGCGATGGGTATGCAGGAACGTGACGACCTCAACATGGCCTTCGCGCGCCGCGCTGTCCATTGCGTACGTCGTGCACTTGGCGTGTACGTTTGTATGGAGGAACGTAACGACATCGAGGAAGCCGCGACCAGCTGCTGTGTCGAGTGCATACGTCGTGCAGCCCTCATTGCGGTGTGTATGCAAGAACGTGACGACATCGAGTCGGCCGTCGCCGGCTGCGTGATCCATTGCAGCAGTCGTCCAGCCAGTCGTGCGGTGGGCGTGCAAGATCTCGACGACTTCGAGCGTCATGTTGCGTGGGCTCCAGCTGATCGGCTTGGTCGAGAAGCCTTCTGTTCGGTGTACGAGGAGGAACTGAAGTATCGCGACGTGGCCGTTGTCAGCAGCACCGTCGAGCGCTTTTGTTGTACAGCCTTCGGGTCGGTTTGCGTGTAGGAAGTGCACGATCGACAGATGGCCATTGCGTGCTGCGTCGTCCATTGCGTCCGTCGTGCAGCCCTCAGTCCGGTGCGCATGCAAGAACGTGACGACAGCCAGATGGCCGTGCTTGGCAGCGCCATCGAGTGCGCTGGTCGTGCAGCCTTCAGTGCGGTGTGTATGTAGAAACGTAACGACATCGAGGTGTCCATTCGTTGCTGCATTGTCCATTGCAAACGTCGTGCAGCCTTCAGTGCGGTGTGCGTGGAGGAACGTGATGATATCCAAGTGGCCGTTGCTCGCTGCGTCGTCGATCGCACGGTCTGTGAACGCGTATCCGTGTGTGTGCAACCACTGTACGAGCGGCAGGTTCCCGCGCGATGCAGCGCTGTCGACGTGCTGCGGCGTGAGCGCAATGCTCGCTGGCGCACAGTGCGTATATAGCCAGTCAAGCAGCGCAACGTCTGGCGATGCGAGCGCCACAGCGTGTACCATGAGCTCGGACTCCCACTCGAACTCACACATGCGGCCACTACGCTGCTGCCGTTGCTGTGCGCGGCAGAGCCACTCGAGCACGTCGATGTGCTGGAACGCAACGGCGCACCGCTGTGCGTGGCTCGCGTCGAGTGCCTCGGCGTGCATGAGCGCATAGTACGGCTGCACTTGCAGTGCAAAGAGCACGTCGAGCACCTCGAAGTTGCGCTCCGCGATCGCAGCGTGCAGCAGCCAGCCGCGGCGCATTGGGAACGCGCCACTGCGCTTGCCTGCAGCTGCCTTCGTACGCTGCGCAAACTCGGTTACGAGCAGCGGCCAGCCGCGCATGAAGCTAGAGACGGAGCGCCAGAGCACTGGGGTCGCAAGCGTCAGGAGCGCGGCGTTTGCGTCCATTGCGAGCGTCGCAGCTAATGACGATGGTGTCTGCATGGCGATGGTACGGATGCACAAGAAGAGCTGCTGGTATGTGGTTGTGGCGAGAAGAGCTGCTGCTGGTGGATGAACTGCAGCGGCTGCTGTTGTTGCTTGCAGCGCGAGAGCGAGAGTGAGCGCATGGTCGAGTGGCAGCCGTGCGACGGTAGCGTTCTTCTTTTTAGTGGCGGCTGGACCGCGTGGGCGGTGGTGACAGGAGCGACAGCGCCTGCCGCCGCAGCAGCAGCAGCGTATCGCATCGCGAGTGGTGCTTGGAGAATGCTGCTTGGTGCGAAACATCTGGTTGGACTGCGTACTTTGCTGCGTTGATTTGTTGTACCGTGCTCTTTCGCTGCTCTTCCTACTTATTTAGCGTATGCAAATCGGTTAAACGCGTATTTAAACAAGACTAAATTGACCGTGCGCTCGTGGTATTGCTCCTACAAGTCTATGTATGCCAAAAGAGAGATGGGCAGTGTTTGCCGAAACGATGCGCACTTGATACGAGGTTTCAAATTTCACATTCCTGGCCTTGCACTACGTGAGCACGAATCACTACGATGACGATGGTCCAGCACCAGCATCAGGATACAGTCAACGTGGTCGACTCACACGTGCGAGCAGGAGTAGAGTCACGGCAGATTGTCAGTGTGGTTCATAGTCGCTATCACGTGCATGTGAACACCAAACCACTTGCGTCGCTATCGTCGTTGCTTACTCAGAAATGGAGTGTGGAGCGGCGCAAGCAGACAAGACGTGACGCATGATCGCGTTGTATGTGTGGTCGAGCGAGCGACTATGGAACGATCCCGAGTACCACGAGAACGTTGACTCGGAAGCAGCTCGATGACGGAGAAACTCATGATTGCAACTGCTCGAGATACTCGTTCAGTGTATTGACGACGTTCGATCTGCCTGTGTGACCAACAATGGCGGACATGACTGCGAAGGGAACAGGTAGCCACAGTTCGTGACGACCGATTCCTCACCCGGCGCATGCACAGCGCTCCTCAACCGGCCGAGTGCGACAGCAACAAGCTTGTTATAGACACAGAGCGTGACGTGCAGATCTTGCTCGAGCACGCTTGGAAACCTGCAAGACCAAAACATACGCTGAACAAGGCATCCGAGAACGAGCACTCGACTTCATGCAGTGCGTGCTCGAGTGTCGGTGTGAGGGTGGCATAGCGAATGCAAGCTTTTAGACAATGGGAAGCAGCGAAGCATAAAGTTAGTTTGCATGCGGATCAATCCCGACAGAGCACGCAGACGCTCGTTAATGGCAGCGCGGCACTGCGATGGCGGACGTCATTTGGTGCTACCAATTACAGCTGCACGGGAATGGCACAAGACGACTAGGCATCAACTGAGCGACTGCCAAGGTTCCGAGCGACGACCAATGATCTGAGCAACTGTCAAGGACCCGAGCAATGTCACGATTCACAATGTCGTGACGAGCGCTCGAATGTTGCATGACGCGAGCTTCAGGATCGAGGGTTCCGTTCAGCCATTAGGCCAATGCGAAATCGCGCTCAATCTGCCGTTTTCCAAGTGTCCAGCACGAATCTATCGCTTCTGGCCCGTTTTATGGGCCGTCGACGCAGGCTACGTGTCTATGCATTCTCCGCTTTTTGTCACGCTCGCTTGTTGGCTCATGTGACCATCTGGTGTACAAATTCAAGTGTACAGGTGACACTTGTACAGTTGAAGTGCAAGCCATCATGTTTTGAATATATACGCTATATGCGCATGGTGTATACAAATACTACAATCGCAGACGCACTCGTTTGCGCAGTTTCTGTACATGGACACGCACAAATAGTGCCAAAATCGAGGGATCGACCCGTGCGCGCCACATTTGCACCCGACGTGTTCAGAGCCGCAGATTGGACGTTGGAGACAACACCAACGGAATCGATCCCCTCACTAGATTTGCAGGCTCATTCTGCAATCGCCACCAACTCGCGTCGTCGCCACTCGTCCTGCTTGAGAGGCTCCGCTACGCCACACGCTTCTTCCGCACGCCAGACAACAAGAAGGATGTGGCGCCGCTCGCTTGCTCTGCGCTGCGCCGCGACGCGCACGCTCCAGCAGCAGCAGCAGCGCTCTGCGCAGTGCTCGCTCACTGGCGCGCGCTGGATGTCGACGGCACTCACGCCCGAGGAGCAGGAGCTGCTCAACGAGCCGCGCGAAGGCATGGACTACGACGTACTCCTGGTGCGTGCGTCAGGCTGAATCGTTCCCTCGTATTCAGCGAGACATCTATGAGTGATCGCTGTCTACCGCTTGCTCTCTGTCACACACACACATACTGACGCGCGCAACCATTCTGCTGTGCACATGCGCTGCAATGTCGCCTCGCTCGTGCAGGTCGGTGCAGGTCCAGCGAGTCTTGCGGCAGCGATCCGTCTCAAGCAGCTGTCGGCCGAGAAGGGCACGGACCTATCGGTGTGTGTCGTCGAGAAGGGCGCCGAGGTCGGCTCGCACATCCTCTCGGGCAACGTCTTTGAGCCGCGCGCGCTCGACGAGCTACTGCCGAACTGGAAGGAGCTCGACGCGCCGATCAACACGCCTGTGACAGACGACGCGTTCCTGTTCGTGTCGGAGACAAAGTCGCTCAAGCTGCCCAACTTTTTGCTGCCGCCCGAGCAGGTACGTTCGCTGCTGTCCGGTGTATGATGCATCGGCCATAGTGCATAGCGCTGTGTTTGCTCGTTGCGACATGCGCTCCTCAACATCGAGACCGACCCACTCACTCACTCACGCTTGTACACACGCATGCATACGCTCTATAGCACAACCACGGCAACTACGTGATCAGTCTGAGCAAGCTTACGCGCTGGCTCGGCGCGCAGGCCGAAGAGGCCGGCGTTGAGATCTACGCTGGCTTTTCGGCGTCTGAAGTCCTGTACGGCGACGACGGCGCGGTCAAGGGCATTGCGACGCGCGACGTTGGCATTGGCAAGGACGGTAAACCGAAGAGCACGTTTGCGCGCGGCATGGAGCTCCGTGGCCGCGTGACGCTCTTTGGCGAAGGCTGCCGCGGGTCGTGCAGCGAAGAGCTCATGACGAAGTTCAACCTGCGCGACGGCGTGCAGCCGCAGACGTACGGCCTCGGGATCAAAGAGGTCTGGCGCATCCCGAAGGCGCAGCACAAGCCCGGGTACGTGCAGCACACGCTCGGGTGGCCGCTGCAGCAGAGCGTCATGGACAAGACGTTTGGCGGCTCGTTCATGTACCACATGGACGACGACCTCGTGCAGATCGGCATTGTCGTCGGTCTTGACTACGAGAACCCGTACTTGAACCCGTACGAGGAGTTCCAGCGCTTCAAGTTGCACCCGGAGATCAAGAAGTACCTCGACGGCGGCGAGTGCGTCCAGTACGGCGCGCGGTGCTTGAACGAAGGCGGGTACCACGCGATTCCGAAGCTCACGTTCCCGGGCGGCGGTCTCATTGGCTGCTCGGCCGGCTTCCTCAACGGCGTCAAGATCAAGGGCACGCACACGGCCATGAAGTCGGGCATGCTCGCGGCCGAAGCCGCGTACGCTGCGTTGACTGCGACCGACGCTGAGCCGGTTGCGAGTACGGGCGAGATCAACGCCGACGAAGCCGCAGTCGACATCTCGAGCTACGAAGCCGCGCTCGAGGCGTCGTGGGTTGCCGACGAGCTCAAGGCCGTGCGCAACGTGCACGCGGCGTTCCACACCGGCACGCTCCCAGGGCTGCTGTACGCCGGCTTGAACGCGTTTGTGCTCAAGGGCAAAGAGCCGTGGACGATCGACAACAAGCTCACGGACGCGGCCAAGACGCGACCAGCAAGCGAGTTTAAGCCGATCGAGTACCCGAAGCCCGATGGGAAGCTCACGTTCGACTTGCTCTCGAACCTCCAGCGCAGCGGCACGAACCACAACCACGACCAGCCGGCGCACTTGCGCATCAAGGTCGAGCACGCAGCAGTCCCAACGACCGAGTCGTTCCCAGTGTACGCTGGCCCGGAGCAGCGCTTCTGTCCGGCCAAAGTGTACGAGTACACGGACGGCAGCGAAGCGAACGGCGTGCCGCAGCTCGTGATCAACGCGCAGAACTGCGTGCACTGCAAGTGCTGCTCGATCAAGATGCCCAAGGAGTACATCAACTGGACGGTCCCGGAAGGCGGCGGCGGCCCTGCCTAGTACGTGTTGCACGTAACTGACTGCATACCTGCTATTGGGCTGATACGGTCTGATATCTCGTTCATTCGACACTATGACTGACCTCCCTCTCTCTCCCTCTCTACCTCCTTTCCTGTGTGTCTACAGCGAGCTCATGTAAACGCGATGACCGAGCGCGCCTCGCTACTCTAGTTCGCCGTATAACGCACACGTTTGTCCATGTCAGCTCGTCTTTTTCTGTCTCGCGTCCATACTGTTGCTGCCTTGAGCGACTCTACCACGTATACCGCCGTCGCCGCCTATGCGAGTGGGTCGAACTGGCACGCTTCGCAGAACTTGTCGGGCACTGCTGCAATGCGGTCGGTCGTCGCGACGTTGTCAAACACGAGCGGCTTTAGCGCACGCGCCATGCGCCGGTACGTCAGCTCGTCGATCGCTTCGTACGGCATCTGCTTGTACGCGCCGTGCGGGAGGTGCGGCAGCAAACTCACGCCCTTGAGCTGGTACTGGTAGTACGCGAGCGCATGCGCGAGCTGCGGCCCTTCCGCCTCGGGGTCGAACGTTACCGTGCAGCTCACTTGGTTGTCGGCCCAGTAGCGCTGCAAAAAGCTCGCGAGTGCGAGCTGCTCCCACATCGACACGTCGGCGAGCGTTCGCACGCCGTCGCCCGCGTCGACGGGGATCGCAACGACGAGCGTCGCGTCCGGCGCTTCGGTGGCTGGCTCGAGCGCGTAGCCGGCACGTTCGAGCGCTGGCACGAGTTCGGACGCGGTGTCGAGCCGCACGCGGCGGATGTAGAACCGGCTCTCGGGGTAGTGCATGCCTGGTGTCGCACCGGCGAGCAGCGACACGGTGCCGCTCGGCTTGATCGACGTCGTCTTGATCGACCGCGGGACCGCAAACGCGTCCGACCACTCGGCATCAAACCGCTGGACCGCGTCGTAGCCGCTTTCGCACCAATGCTGGAGCTCGTGCAGACCGCGCGCGGAGACAAACTGCGCAATGCCTGACATGCTGCAGCCGACGCGGCGGTTGCGCTGCATCACGGCGTTCGTGCGCGGCCAGTGCGTCGCGCCGAGCGTCACGGTCTTGGCGTACAGGAACGCGAGTCGGAGCGTCTCGTTGTACTCGTCGATGTTTGTATGCGCGAATGGAAACGTCTCGACGAGACAGCACATCTCGTACGACTCGAGCGTCTGTTCGAGACATGGATTCCCGCCCGCAGCGCGCGCGTCGCGGTCGTCGCGCACGCCGTTCATGCGGCCATATGCGCGCATGTTGGCAAGCCATGCCAGCCCCGGCTCGCCGTTTGCAACGATATGGGGCGTGAGCGGCGCGTAGTCCATGCCGACGTCAGCAAACACGCTGTTGTTTGACGTCCAGCCAAACGCCGCGCGCTCGGGGTGCGCCGTGTAGTCCTTGAGCGCAACGTACTCGCTGTCGTCGTGCGGTCCAAACGCGATCTCGGCCGTCCGGCGCACGTTGCCCGACACGACGCAGACGCCAATGAGGTTCATGATGTCGACAATAGTGCGCGCTGTCAATGGCTGGCCGACAGCTTCGTCGAGCAATGCTGACAGTGCGTCGTGGAGCGCAACGAGCGCTTTGGGGCCGGAACTCACGCCACCAAAGCCACGGATCGGTGCACCGGCTTGTCGGATCAGCGAGTAGTCAAAGTGCGGACGTACATGACTACCTGGAAGAAAATACGCATCGAGCAGTAGTCGCAATGATGCGACCCAGCCTTCACGGGAGTCGGGGATGCAGAACGCTGACGTCGCGGCTGCCGACGTGACACGCGGCTGGTGGACAGTGAGCTGCTGCGCGCCGCGCGTGTCAAAGCCGACGCCGACGCCGAGCATTGCAGCGTCCATGAGGAAGCAGAACGGCTCGGCTGGCGACGCGAGGTCTGCGATGTCGGCGGTCGAGACGAACGCGCAGTTGTTGAGCGCGGCATAGAGCTGTCGGTCCTCGGTGATCGGCGACCCCATGGCCCAGAGCCCGCGGCCAGGCGGGAGGAACTGCATTGCAAAGATGCGCTTGTACATGGCCTCAGCGAGCGCTGTTGCGTTGTCCTCATCCCACGGAAGCGCGTGCGCTGCGAGCCAGCGCTTTTGCATACTGAACGTGCCGTTCACGACGCGCTCGACGGTCTCGAACCACTGCTCCTTTGTGCCGTCGTGCTTGACGCGCGCGTACGTGCGCATGTACACGAGCTCGCCGAGACCATTGAAGCCAAACGGCGGTCGCTGGGTCTGGAACGACTCGACAAAGCTAGCGAAAGTGTAGCGATAAGGTGGCATGCCCAGACACACATAGAGACAAATCAGCATAAGTCGTGTGAGTGCACGTGTGTAGCGCTGTCGCTGTGAGATGCTGCAGACACATGATCGTACCTCTTGTCGAGCTGGAACGGCGCGACATCGGCGCGCGCATCCGAGTGAATGGTCATGGCGTGAGGTTGCGTGCGACGCTGGAACGTGGTTGTGCGTGTGCGGAACGCAGTGCTGCTATCGTAGCGGTGTTGTCGAACGGGAGTTGTTGCTGCACCTGATCGGTACGGAGCTGCTGACTTTGACGTGTTGGAACTTGATCGTAATGTGTTGGTCGACCAAACGGCACTTTGTGTCGCTCTGCTGCTGCTGCTCGCAATCGAGTATGTGCTGTGATGCAGAATTGGGAATGCGCGCAAATGCCGCGACTGCTGTGCTACAGTCGCTACCGTCGCGCATGTCACCACTGCCGCTGCCGCCGCTGTCTTTGCAAGTCCAAGCTGCAGCAGCTGCTTGTGCATCTCGACGGTATGTGATGCTGCTTGGTGAATGCTAGTGCTGCTTGGTGTGCCTGGACGTGTTTGGTGCAGATCCTTTGTGTACGTGCATAAAAAATCCTACAAATGTAATGTGCTGCACTTGCAAGTGCGAATCGCGAAAACTCGAAATGATAGTTCAAATGTTGGAATCTTTACAAATTTATAATAATATTATTAACAATAATATCACAGCGCATAACAATCCAAAAAAGGTTTCGGCAGTGACACCAAAGCTCAGCATACAAAACGAGCACGTTAATCTGCTGTACAAATGAGATGGTTTTCGGCGACTATACAATTTTTATGCGTTACACTGCAGTTCAAATGAGTTGGTAATAATACAAACTATGCATACAGAGAAGATACTTCTAAACAAATTGCTTACGCAACATACAACAGCTATAATACAAACAATTCATTCACAGATGATAATTATATAAATACATATATATTTCACCATTTGGAAAATGCTTGGAGCATTTGGTTTTCGGAAACAATCGGAATACCGCGAATGGTGACAAAACAATATTTAGGCAAAAGTGATTGCAACTATTGACCTATTGTATTGTTGAGTTATTGTGCTACGCTTCGCTTGCGACACGCTTTAAATTCGTTTTCGTCGTGACAGTCACCTCCCTTTTTCAGTTGCTAGTTGGCTTCTCCATGCTGATTTCGTCTAGTATAACAGAAGATGCGTAAGCTGACTTATGGGTTGCAGAAGCGAGAAGCGGTTCAATCGTCAGGATCGAAGCTTTGCCGCATGTCCGTTTAAGACCCGTCGCTCAGTAGCTAGGAAGTCGCGTCCTAAAGCGCGTGTGGACTCTTAACATTAAAATACGCACCGAAGCACGGCGTACGTCGCACCGAAATAGATTGCGAGGAGGCGAGCTACTGTTTGTGGTCGAGGATGACCGAAATGTTTTTCCAAGGACAAACAAAATCCAGTCTGCACGAGATGATACGTGAATGGCGGTCGTAGTTTTTGTACCGCATTATGTAAAAACTCGTACATTAAGATTTCGTTTGCATATTGGAGCTGATAAAATGCTTCTTTTCTTTGTATTTCCAAACATACCTCATATGGCGTTTGTGGCTATAATGTAATACTATCTGATGACGAGACCTATGATTATTGATAATGAGGCGTCACTTGATAAGCTGCTCGATGCCACGACGAGGTTACCGCCGCTTGCGACGCTGCAAGGTTGACCGAGTTGCTGCTAACGTTGTCGTCTGACAGGCATTAGTACTGCTGCCCCTGCTGCTACAGCTAATATCAGTACTTTTGTTGCTGGCAATTCATCCCCGCAACGCACACAGCCCACAGCGCCACCCTGCTGGACTCCAGAGTCTGTTGTACTGTTGCTACAGCCGTGGCGATTTATCGCCACACCAATATTTGTGCAGCTGCTGCGCCTATGTACCTTTGCTACTACTTTAGCGACTCTAATGTTGCCGATGCCTGTTACGCAGCTTGCTCAGCTGCTTCGATTGCCTGTGTTGTCAGCTGCTTCGATTGTCTGTGTTGTTGCCATGTTAAGGCGAATGGAATTCTGACTTGCAGCATCAACAGGATATTTTTGATGTCGAATGAGCGACTACCAATGATTTTCTGCTCTTGGCCACTAAAAATATGTTGCTCGCAACATAAACAAGTTTACACATATACGTTTACGAATACATATCAGACGGATGAAAATCTATACGTACATCTTAGGAGTCCCACGCCTTAATTTAAATAAGTGCCATCAGCACATAAACTAGATTAAACCAAGGAAAAATTGTTTCTTCGACTAGTATTAATAACAATATGTTTTGTCAAACCAAAACATGTTTTTTCATAACAGATAGTGACAGTCTTTATTTTTTGCATTTTTAATATTTGTATGTCTTGATTTACCGTACTTGACAACTATTTTGTTACAACGAAAATGGTAGTACCTAACGACGTATCTTATACAAAGGTAGTATTGTCAATGCAAGGCGATTGTTAAGGCGAGGAGTACCGATAGAATGTATCGCTAAATGAGAACATAGCTATATTTGGCACGATGATGTATTCTTTTATAAGTTATATTCCATGTCAATGTGAAAGACTGTTCATTTGATAAGTGTAATATTTCAGCTTTATAACTTTTAGCACATATTGAACCATTATAGCTAATTGCATGTTTTCTGATTTACAGCCCGAATTTTGTATATTACTATATAGTAATAATATAGCACATTTGATATGCAACAAGTTTACCTTTAGAATTCGATAATATAGCAATATTACTTCATTTCTTGATGCATTGTGTCAACTTGAATGTATCTATGTAACAGCACATTTATATTATTTATTGTATGTAATCTGACGCACTCATTTACCTCGAGGTTTAGTTGGTGCTGAATATGAAAATGAGTTGAATATGCAATATTTATCTCTGTATTTTAGGAGTTTATTGAATATTTACGTTTGACCACCTCTGTTGGCGCACATTATTGCGCTGACGCGCTTAACTCGATTGAGGTGGAGGTGGAGGTATGCGGAGCGTCGATGACAGTACCGATTCAATCTCGACCGATCTCGAGCCAGTGGGTATGACATCCGACACCAACACCAGCGATCGAGCGCTGCTCCTTGCCAGCGAGGAGGTTCCAGCCATCGCTGCTACCGCCACTGCTGCTCATGGTGCAGATGCTGCTGCGGAACACGGCAACAACGCTAGTGGTGCCACCGACGAGCACGCAGATGCCGACACGATTGCGACGCGCACGCGCACAAAGCTCTCGCTCGTAGACGTACAGATCGACACACTCGAGTCGTGTTTGCCCGACATCATCGAACCGGTTCGGCACTGTCCATGTGCTCTCGCTCGCTCGCTTCGATAGTGCTCGCTTCGATGGTGCAGACGCAGTGGACGCATGCGCACGCACTGACGCACTCGGCGCATGCGTATATGGATGTGTGTGTATATGCATATGTGTGTGCGACAGATCCTTCTCGACGACGAGGACGGCCACGAGTACCAGCGGTTCCTGTCGTCGCTGCTGCCAAACGAGCAGGAGAACCTGTCGTTCCTCGACGAAGAGGACGAAGCGTACGAGCCGCCACCCGACAACGACGACGATGAAGACGACGACGATGAAGACGACGACGATGATGGCGACATCGACGTCGATGGCCTTGGCGATGACAATGGCGACACAGCAGCCGCTGCCCATGCGAAGCCGCGTGTTGCGCCACGCATCACGAAGAAAGAGCTCACCGAGCTGCTCTGGGACTCGACGCGACTCGGGCTGCCGCTCCTGAGCGCTGCGACAGCAGCAGCGCGCAGTGACTCGAGCGGCGCGCGACAGCAGCCGCTTGCGCCTAGTACTAGCAGCAGCAACAGCAGCAGTCGAGACGCAACGGCGAAGAACAGCAGCAGTAGCGGGCCGCGTCAGCAACCACTGCCGTCGCTTGCCAAGCCAGCAGCTCGATTCCGCCGTCTCTGCGACAATGTGCCACCAGCGTTAGTCCAGGAGCTCCACGGTGCAATCTCGCAGGATCAGTGCCTCCAGCTTGCGTCGCAGCTCCACAAGCACGTGCAGCTGCTGCTCCAGAGTCTCTACCTCGCAACGGCACCGCGCCAGCCGACCGAGGCAAGTGAAGAGAACGCGACTGTGGCGACTGAGACGACTGTGGCTAGTGAGACAGCTGAGCCGACTGAGGCGAGCGGGGAGACCGAGGCGACCGAACAGACTGCAGTCGCAACGGCTGAGCGACGGCTTGACGCGCAGCGCGCGTGCCGACAGATGCTCGACGAGCTGCAGACCCGCGGCGCGCGCGCGCAGCAGTGCAAGAGCGTACTGCTCGCGCGGCTGAGCCAGCAGCAGCAGAAAACGCAGCAGCCGAATGGTTTTGGTACTGGAGCTGGTGTCGGTGTCGGTGTCGGTGCCACCTCGCGTAATACTTCGCGGCGCGTCACACGGTCGCTCACGGCCGCGCACGCTGCTGTTGCGCACCCGTCGATGTTTGAGCTCGTGGGACCGCAGACGCCAGTGGACGACCTCGTCCAAGCGTTTGCGACGCAGTGCGACGTCGCCGCGCGCAACGACCTGCTTCGGGAACAGCTCTTTGAAGTCGATCGCCACTTGCTTGGAGCCGCCAAGAAGAGCGTCAAGAAGCCGTTCACGCCGTACGAGGACAAGCTGCTCGCCCACGGCGCCAAGCGCTTTGCGCTCCACGCCGACATCTGGACGCAGATCGAGCGCAACTTTTTGCCGCGCAAGTCGCTCGCAGTCATCCAGCGCCGGTACCGGTACCTCGTCGGCCGCAAAGACGGCACGAGCGCAGTCAAGCAGTACCACGCGCAGTTCCCACGCCGACGCTCGGCATCGTGGATCCTCGAAGAGGACTTGCGCATTGCGCGCGGCCTCGTCGCGTACCACGGCGATGACAAGCGGTACGCGCGTGTCGTGGTCGAGCACTTGCCGCACCGCGGTCGCGCTGAAGTGCGCAAGCGCTGGAAGCGCATTTGCAGTAAGCTTGCACCTGTTGTAGCTGAGCAGCACCCAGGACTCGACACGGCGTCGATCGACTATGCTGTCGTCGTCAAGGACTTGCTCGAAGACAAGCTCCGCGAACAGGTCAAGCAGCAGACGCTCGAGCTCATGGAGCATAACGGTGATGGCGGTAACGACTCGGATGTGGAGGAGAGCCAACGGTATCCGTTTGGGATTCCAATGGCGCCGATCGCACGCGCGCCGTGGACGCATCGGGGTGGTAACCATCGTAGTGGCGCCTACAAGTTTGGGTCGCGGTACAGTCAGCTGCCACACGTCAAAACGGCGACGTGCGCGGCCAAGCACTTGCACCCAGCGCTGTTCTTCACGTCGTGGGCGCTCATTGACCCAGCGGCGCTGCTGCGCAAGACGTGCGAGCACAACTGGCCGTCGTTCATTGACGCCATGGCCGCGCAGCAGCAGGCATGGCTCGCACAGCAGCAGCACCAAGCAGAGTTGGAGGCGAGTCACGTCGTGATGCCAGCGACTGATCCCAACATTGTCAATGGCGCTGCTGCACCAGTACCGCAGGTCGAGTACACCGACGAGTTGAGCGCTGCCGCCGGAACGCTAGTCACCATTGGTGGGGACCACAGCAGTAGTAGCGATGCGCTCGTCGCTGCACATCCTGACGACTCGATGGCCGATGCGACTGCGAGCTGCGCACCCACTACAGTCTCGACGATCGCAGCACCAACCGTCGCGACGCCTGCACCGTCCGAGTCGGAGCTATCGACTGCGAACAACATGTCGGTGACAGCGCTCGACGACGACGAGGACGACGACAGCGACTACGAGCACGACGAGCTCGTGTCGTCCGACAACGACGAGTACGGCAGCGATTCGGACGACTTTGAGCAGCTCGAGCTCTCGGACGATGAGGATGATGATGACGATGACGACGATGACGATGACGAGGACGACGATGACTTTGACTACGAAGAGCTCGACCTGAGCGACGACAACGACACGAGCGACGACGTCGCTGCTGCTGCAATAGTGACAGGCAACCACCTCGAGCAGTTGAGTCGTCTCGAGCGCTCGAGTCATGCGAGTCCAGCACCAACTGCTGCTGCTGACGTGCTCGAGTCTGCGCGTCACGCGCCGTCGGCGCCGATCCGCCACACGCTGCGGCTCCAGCAGCTCCAGCAGCCAAATGACGCGCATACGCAGCGCGTGCTCGCAGCGCTCGAGCGCCGCATTGTTGGCGCGTGCAGCAAGCATAACGCGCCTGTCAAGCCACCGGCTGCACGTCCAAACAGCAAGCGACGTGTCGTTGCGCACGTTGCACGTGCTGACGCATCGAGCGCTGCTGCCGACGATGCGTTTGCGAGTGCGCTGGACGTTGCTGACGCACTGCGCGACTTTGACCTCGCGGCCGACGAAGTGCTAGTGCCGTCGAGTAGCGACGACAGCTTTGAGCGTGAGGCGCTCAGCAGCGACGATGACGATGATGACGACGATGATGGGGATGATCGCGCATCGAGTATCTGGCAGCCAAACAAGAAGGTCAAGCTCACTGACGCAACGTGCAGCGCATGCGGTAGCGCTGCAGCAGCGTGTCGCTGCAGCTACCGCCGCATGGCGCAGCTGCTCCAGCGCATGCGGCGCGCACCTTCGAGCTCGAGCTGACTAACGACAACAGTAGTAGACGCGATGGTCGTTTGTTTACACGAGCACGAGCGCCTCACCCACCCACCCACCCACTGTACTCTATACCCTAAAGCCTAAAGCTCGACCCAATCACCCAATCACCCACATACTTGTCTATCTGTCCGTCCTAATCAATCACATCTCGGTCTCACCAACAGTCAAAAAGCTCGACGTGCGCTCGCGCCGCCGGCGCTTCGTGCCAGTCGTTGTCTTGGTCTTGCTCGCTTTGGTGCCGCGCGCGCTCTTCTTCTGGCTCGCGCTGCTGCCGCTCAGTCCAAACGCGCTCTGCGAAAGGCTCTGGAGCACGAGGTCGTCGTCGTCGTCGCCTGCGCTGCGCTGCGAGAACGCGTTCGCAGCACTCGCGACGCGGTGGCCGAGCAGCAATTCGGCCGTGTCGGTGTCGCGCTCGACGTTAGCTGCGCCGCCACGCCGCAGCGCCAAGCGCGCCTGCATCTGGTCGTAGTAGCGGCTCTCGGGGTCGAGCGTGCGCCTTTGCACGGCGTCGACTGCGCGCTGTGCTGCACTGCGCGACGCAAAGCCGAGATACATGAAGCCGTCAGCAGACATGTCTTCGTAGTCGTGGTGGATCTGCGCAGCAGTAACAGCAGCGTCAGTGGCGCATACTCACACGCTGCGGAGCGTGACCCAAGCGCTGCGCGCTTCCATTCGTGTTCATGCGCGCAATGCAGCACGAGTTGCACACCTTGATCGAGCGGAGTTCGCCGCATGATCGAAAGAGTTCGCGCACAGGCGCCTCGCCGACACAAAGTGTAGGCGGCGCGCGTCCGACCCACACGACGTGCTCGCTGTCGCCATCACCGCCATCCGCTCCACTGTCAGCGCCATCGAAGCGCTTCGTATCGCTGTCGTCCATTTCAGCAAGTTGATTTTGGTTTATCACTTTTTATAACGACACGCTTTGACAACATAATAATGAGCTATGTAGTTACAATATTATTGTTAGCAGAAGTGAATAACGGATTGTACTATCGAATATGTCGAATATATATGTGTACATCACTGGAACTTATACGAATGTTCGGATTCGAGATGCGTTTAAGCGTCATTTCGCTATATTAGGCATATACAATAGTATTGTTAGTTTTCAGCCAGCATTGCAAAGCAATAAATACAAATAGGCTATATGTAGCACCATAATGGTTAGTACTTCCTTGGATGTCACTAAACTGGGTGCCAAGGTTTTGGAACCTCGTCATTTCACTAGTCATCGAACCGCATCAACGACCACACCGACTCGATTTCCTCCACACTGCACTCGTGGCGCCACACTGCATATCGAGATAGGAGGCACTGCAGTACGTGCGTGCGTGCTTGTCGGTGACGAAGCGACGCGAGTCGCCTGTCATGACCTGCCTCGCTGCTTGCGCTCTCTCTATGTGCATTTGTGTGTTGTTGTCTGCGAGTGACGACATTGATTTCAGCTATTGTCGCACGCATACTTCGTCGGTACGACAGACTGACTCGCTCAGAACTACCGGACTGCAAGCGCTCGGTTTCTGAAGTCGTCACTGGATGCGCCACAAGCACATTGTCGACACCTCATGAGCTCGAGCATCTATCCACCTGTTTCCGCCAGACTGCTTCAGTCATTGCGCGTCGGCAGGTGGCGCGGCTCATAGCGTCCATTGTCCATTGCTTCGTCCAGCTGGTGCGTTCGTATCCACGACGCACCTCTACGAGATCGAGCGAGGAGTCGGTGACGCTCCGACACGTCCGTGTGGCCGGTCCATGCACACTCTCTGACTACACGAGTGTCCATCGAGCCAGAGCATGCACCTGTGGCTCACAACTGGTCGCACGTGGCAGCCGATGCGACCACTGCGAGATTGCCAGGACGTGCTTTTGCTGCTGCAGTGCAGTCGCTCGAAGCAGCAAGCAAGCTGCGCTGCTCGTGAGCAGCTCATTGAGCGATCGACCTAGCCAAGCACATTCACACATATACATACACTTGCAGTGTCGATCCACCAGCATGGGGTTCAGTGCGATCGCAGCGAGACTTCACCTCACACAGCGCTCTTCCAATAGCAGCTCCACCAAGGCGCAGCAGATGCGCACAAGTGACCCGCAGCAGCAGCGCCTCGCGCAGCTCAAACACGTTCGGTTGCTCGCGCCAGCATTGTATGGACAAGTGTGGCTCTGTCGCGACACGAGTACGAGCAGTCACTACCATCGCCATCGCCGCGTTGCAGTCAAGACTGTCAACTTACTCGCTGCGTACCGGCAGCAAACGATCCGCGGTGGTGCATACGTGCGCGAGGACGTGCGCAACGAGCGCCGTGTGCACGCAACGCTGCGCAAGCACGTTCTCGCAGCAACAGAGGCCGACAGCGGCCGCGACAACGTATTGCTCGTGCACGAAGAGCTCGAAGTGCAAGGCGTACTGTACCTCGTCTTTGACTATTGTGCAGGCGGTGACCTGCTCGACGTCGTGCGCGCGAGTCCACACCAACGCCTCGACGAGCGCCACGCACGAGCGTGTGTCCGCGACGTCGCGCGCGGACTGCAGTTCATGCACCGCGCAGGCTTTGCGCACCGCGACGTCTCGCTCGAGAACGTGCTCGTGACGGCGAGTGGCACCTGTAAGCTCGCAGACTTTGGTCTCGCGTGTGCGATTGCGACGACGCGCGGCCGCCGCTCGCGCGAGCGCGTCGGCAAACAGTGGTACATGGCGCCCGAAGTGTACGCGTGCGACA
Source organism: Globisporangium echinulatum (assembly GCA_023336405.1). NCBI lineage: Eukaryota > Oomycota > Peronosporomycetes > Pythiales > Pythiaceae > Globisporangium > Globisporangium echinulatum. Next base: position 79,358 of record JAADWX010000002.1, on the reverse strand, counting down.
GCCGCGCAAGCGATAGTGACAGTGATAGTGAACGTACTAGCGACCCCACTGGGTCAGACGACGATAGCGACTACGACAGTGATAGTGATAGCTACGACCCAGTGCGCGCCGACATGTGGTCGCTCGGCATCCTGTTTGTGATCCTGCTCACCGGCGCGCCGCTGCTGTCGGCAGCTGCGCCGTTCGTCGATCGGCGCTTCCAACGCATGCTCGACAGCGGCCCCGACGCACTCTTTGCGTCTGGCATGATCGACAGCGACCTCGTGTCGAGCGATGCGCGCGATCTCATTTGCTGCATGCTGCAGGTGTCGCCGACAAAGCGCATCACATTCGACGCGCTGCTGCAGCACGCGTTCTTCCAGGACAGCAGCCAGTAGAGTATGTAAGCAGTAGTAGTAGTCACTATCGGCAGTGTTGTATAGTAGTGTACCAGTAAGAGAGCGAGTATGAGTATGGGACTGTTAGTGAGGTATACAACGCGTCGTGATGTATTGCATGTGGGTGAGAGCAGCAGCGGCTCGCTGCTGAGGTGCGTGCTGCATGCACTGCTGTCGTTGCTCGTCGATTGCACGTGGATCGTGAGAGCAACAATGCACTTGCTTGTGCGACTCACTGCCGCGGCGCAGGCTGCTGCGACGTGAGGCAGAATGCGACGCCGACGAAGATGAGCGCCTGCCAGCCAAAGACGAGCACCGAGATCGCCGAGAGCGCGAGGTAGATCTTTTCGACTGGCCGCGGCGCAAAGCCGAGGAAGCCCGGGATCGTCACCGTGCCGGCGAGGCCGATCGTGCGCGCAAGTCCTTGCAACGGCCCGCCGCCCGCTTGCTGCTGTTGAGGCTGCTGCTGCTGTTGCTGCGACGGTGAGCCGCCGAGCGAGTTGAGTCCCGCAACGGGACGGCGGTGCGGCGCACTACTTGCAGCGCCGCCCTGCGACTGCTTGCGCGCGAGCACGCGCGGGTCGTCGTCCTGCACGATCTCGCCGTTGATGATGTGCACCATGATTCTTTTCTCGATCTGCAGCGTGAGCGAAAAGCGACAGCCAAAATAAAGTCTCAATGTGGATCTGTTGTATTTAAAGACTCGTACATCGCATGAGATGTCATCGATTGAGCACTCGGATGAAGAAGTGGACTAGCTGCTCCATCTCTAGCTGCTCCATCGCGACTACGCTCGACGCGTTAGCGCGCACATCATCCGCTCTCTGCGCTCTATTGGCGTCACCTCTGCTTGTCACCTCTGCACTAGTATCTGCGGACGACTGCCTGCCCGCATGATCTCGCCCGAGACGTTCGGCCGCACGCACAAGCGGCGCGTGGCCGACGTGATCCGCGTCGCGCTCGAACCGCGAGGCGTCATCGGCTTCATCAACGTGCACGAGTCGATGAGTCTGCTCGACGCGCGCGCGCTGATCTGCGAGAACGTCGAGAACGCGCCGAGCGAGTTCCAGTTCTTGCTCGACGACGGAGCGCCCGTGAGTGCGCGCCAAGAGGCGTCGCAGCAGATCGCACACTACTACCCATGCGTCAAGATCCGCGCGTACAGCGCAGTAGCAGCGCCACCTCTTTCTCCGTCAAGTCGAGCTTCTGTCGTTGACAGTGCTGCAAACGACGATGACACAGGCAGCACGAGTAGCTACGCAGCGCCGTCGGGCAACAGCACGACCGAGAAAATCACGGTGCACTCGTCATTTGGCGACGAGTTCTCGGCCTGGATCTCGGAGGACTACACGTTCCAGCAGCTCCGGCGCGACGCGACGCGGTACTGGAACCTCCCACCCGGGCACGTCGCGCTCACGGACGCCGACGGGTGTCTCTGGCCCGAACAAGCGCGCATCCTGTCGGTCATGAGCATCGACGAGCTGCACCGCAAGCGCGTCGTATTAGAGCATCGAGCTGGTGGTGTCAGCAGCACTGGTAGTGCTGGTACGCTGAACGGGTCTAGTGCCCGCATCAAACACCTCGCACGTACACAGTCGGCCTCGTTGACGAAAGCGACGTCGTCACTATCGTCGATCGCGTCGTTTCGCCACGCGCTGCTACGAGGCGACAGTGGGCGAGGCAGCTCGCCAGGTCGACCGCCTTCGCAGGTCCCAGCCGCACCTACTACTGTCCAGTCGACAATGTCGTCGTCGAACGCACCAGCATCGCCATCGCGAAACGCGATCGAGGAGCTCTGGCTCATCTTTACGTTCTACTGCATCCACGGCGACAGCCTCGAGCTCGAGTGCATCAAGGCACATCAGTTCAACAAGCTCCTGCGCGACGCGCGGCTCTTTGGCGGGAGCCTCACGCCTGCGATCGCCGACATCATCTACACGTCCGAGACGAAAGGCAAGCCGCAGGCGTCCGGCAAGATGAGTTACGACGAGTTCCTCAACGCGCTCGTCAAGGTCTCAACTGCCAAGCACAAGTCGAGCGTCAAGCAGTCGCAGTCGGTGCGCGACATCGACGACGGCAATGACGACGACCAGCTCTTCCAGGCGCTCGTGCTCGAGAGCATCTTGCCGCTCGCGTCGCGCTGGCCGACGCAGACGTGGGACGTACAGACGCAGCGACTGCGGACGCCCGAGGTCGTGTCGCTCGTGTCCAAGTTCCTCGAGCCGCTGCTCGAGATCTTTCTGTTCTACGCACGGAGCCACGTCGTAGGCGGTGCTAGTACTACTAGTAGTAGCACTGGCGGTAGTGGCACTACCGGTGCGAAGGAGTTCTACATGTCGTACATCGACTACCAGCGCTTCCTCAACGACTTTGCGTTCGCAAACCTTCAGGTCTCGAGTGTCGACGCGGCGCAAGTCTTCCTCGCGGCGTGCTCGAGCGTGCCGTTCCACGCTGTCCACAGTAGTCACTCCGATACGACATCGTCAGTAGGCAACGAAGCAACTACTGTCAACAACAGCGACGCAGCGACTGCGGCGATCGCAAACGTGCTCGCGCGCTTTGACGGCGTCGTGACGTACACGTTTCCCGAGTCGCAGATCGGCCGCATGTGCATGGGCGTCTCGGCGTTCCTCGACGCACTCGGTCGCATCGGACTCGTTGCGTTTGCCAAGACAAAGGGAGCGAGCAAGATCAAGACGCTGTCGTGCGTCAAGGCCGTGTTCCACCACGTCAGTCGCGGCCTCTCGCGCACACGCGTGCAGGAGATCCTGCGCAACCACAGCGCGACGTCGATCCACGCAACCAAGTTCTACTCCGGCACAGTCGCGTTCAACAACCGGTTCCTCGACATGTGGCGCTACGAGGGCTCACCGGACTACCTCGCCGGCGGCAACATCTACAGCCTCAGTAGTAGTGGCGGCAGTGCAAGCAGCGTCGATGCGCTCGGGACTGGCAGTGCCGATCTCCTGGCGCTCGGGCTCAACACTGGGCTGGCAGCGTCCAGCAGCGGCATCGGTATTGTAGTAGGCGGTGGCGGCGCGCTCAGCCCTGCTGCGAGTCCAGCACGGCGACTCACGATGACGTCGTCGATGTCTGACGACCGCGTGATCTCGAGCGGTGCGGGTCGCGGCCGCGAAGCGCTCGACCGACTCGTACGCTCCGCGTTCCTCCGCAGCGCATGCGACAGCGCGAGTGCGACTGCTTCCGATGCTGTGGCGACGAGTCCGAGCGCGACGTCACGTGCTGGATGCGTTCGATCGCCGTCCGCATCGCCGACGAGACTCGATCCATCGAAGCTATCACTCTCGGAACGAACAGGCGAGCAGGAGCGATCGTACGCTGACTCGAATACCACCGTGTCGTCTCGCACAGTCACTACTGCTGCTGCTGCAAACGCACGCGACGGCAGTGCTGATCAAACCCACAGCAACGACGCAGATGCCGCAGTCGTAGCCGATAGAGTGCACGCGATCGATCTCGCAACTAGCACGAGCGACTACACTGAGTACCACAACAGCAGCGAGCGAGCCGACCCGCCGCGGCCCCACTCGCCAGTCAACATGCACACACAGGTGCGTCCAGTGTTTACGAGCGCGTCGTCGCCGTCAACAGGCGTAATGACCGTAGGTCTTCCGTCGCCCGGTGCCGCGCACGTCGCAGTGCCGCTGCGACGCGACGACGAGCGCGTGCTGTTTGAAACCATCTTGCTCAAAGGCGGCGTGTTCAAGAAGTATGGGCAGTGGGGCAACCCTCATCGGCGCTACGTCTGGTGCGCCAAGGACTTTGACGCCGTGTACTGGCGGCCGCTCAACCGCAAGCACAGCCTCTCGAAAGAGGGCATCGCAGTCGCCGGTGTCGTTGCTGTGCTCCCAGGCAACTCGACGCGCACGCGCTATGCGTTCATGAAGCACCTCTCGGACGGTACGTGGGGTTGTGCATTGCGACTCGCTCGCTCGTTCGTAACGACATACTTGGGATGTTGCTATAGTCAACTGTCAGTCAACTGTCAGTCAACTGTCAGTCAATTGTCAGTCAACTGCCACGCTCGTCCTCATACGTGTATACATGTATGCTCGCTTGCTGGCAGAGAAATCGCTGTGTCGATGCTTCTCGGTCGTAGCAGAAGACCGGCGCCTGGACCTCGAAGCTGACTCGGAGTCGACGCGCGACCTCTGGATGAGCGCGTTCCTGTACCTCATGAAGGAACACCGACCTCGCCTGCTCATGGCTTAGAACAACTCGCATATACATACTCTCTCGCCTTCTCTATCGATCAGCACCACACCGCTCTTTCGTTCTGATTCAACTGACTCGAACAATTTATTTGCTACAGTGTGAGTTCACGAGGTTGTGGGTTGAACATGAGCTGAAAAGTCAAAATATGAAAATCCAAAATATAGGTTGTCAGAGGTAGCCATCAAGATTTACAAAATCAAGACACTCGTGTCTCATTTAGACCAGATATATTTAGGCTTCGCTTCATCGCATGCGACTTCATCGCGTACGACGCGCACAGCGAACCTTCAGACAGCTCGTCTTGCCTCTAGCTGCCTCGTGCTCGCATTCTCTGTCTTCTTCCGAGCTGCCAGCATCCTGCACGCGTCGTCTCGATCGAGCGCTACTGGACAAGCAAGCTCGACTCTGTCTGCGCACGAGCAGTTAGCTCCCCAGCGCGAGACATCACGAGAAGACAGCAGCAACAACTCAACATTGAGTACCGAGTTCGAACGCAGCGACTCGCACGTGTGCGTCGAGAAGTGCAACCATGTACGATCGCATGCTGTCGGTAGGCATGACGCCGCTGCCGCCACCAGTGCCTGAGATCGAGGGCTTCCTCAAGAAGCTCAAGCGCAAGACGAGCAACCTCAGCGGGAGCTGGAACAAGCGCTGGTTCTTCGTCGACCAGAAGCGCCGCGAGTTTGGCTACGCCAAGAGCAAGACACCCGGCGCGCCAAAGAGTACGTGTTGCACTCGAGCTGTTGACAGTGTCTCCTTGCTACTGCTGCTACTTCTGCTGAAGACATGCAACGGCGATTCACGATACTCGACAGCTATCTAACTCTCGTCACGTGTATACGCCACCATGCACTACTGCTACTTTCATGTAGGCTCGATCTACCTGAACGACATCACAGCCATCGTGCAGTTTGACGACACGCACTTCCAGGTCGAGAGCCGCACGCGCAACTTCTTCCTCTGCGGCGAGAGCAAGGCGTCGGCCACGTGCTGGGTCAAGAGCCTCGACGAGTACCGCAAGAAGCTGCTCGAGTACGAGAAAGAGAAGGCCAAGTACGACGCAGCGCTCGCTGCAGCGCAGTCGCAGCTGTCGCTCGACGCACAAGCCGCGTTCTTGCCCAAGGCCGTCGCGCAGCTGCAGATCTCGAGCCACGAGGACCGACTAGTTCCGACTGGTGGCAAAGCGCACGCTGCAGGCGTTGACGAACCGAGTCGCGACTCGTCGTCGTCGTCGCTCGCTTCGAGTTCGTCGTCATCGTCGACTGCAAGCGCCTCGAAGCGCGCGAATCGTGCACATGAGCGACAGGTAGGACGTGATGGAGAACGACGTGAGGCATCGCCAGTTGAGCAACGCCACAGTCGCGACCGCGAGCACGACAGTAGCAGCCGAGGGCGCGACCGCGAGCACGACCGAGACCGAGACCGCGAGAGCGATCGTGGACGGGAACGCGAGCGCGCGCGACCGAGTGAGTCGCGCAGTAGCACGCGGCAGTTTGAGAACCGGTCGATCGCCGAGGCTACGAGTGTGCGCGCACACCCAGGCAAGGGTTACGTCATGCAGGCGTGGGTCGATGACGACATCTGAAGGCCTTGACGCCATCGACGCGACGCACAGACGCACGTACACAAAGCAGACGAGAGCGACGCTAAGAAGCTCGATAGGAGCATAATCACATACAAACGTCCTTATGATCCACTATGTACCTGCATCTATCTGACCGAGTACTAGTACGTCTGCGCTCACGCATCGATCAGACCGTCACTACCACAACCATTACCACTGCCACCATCATTGTCCACTGCGTCGACGTCCTCGCCGTCGTGTCGATCGCCACTGCTCCGAGGCGACTGCTGCAGCGTCTGACGCCCGAGCCGCAGCGCGCGGTAGCGCTTGCGCAGCACTTCGCGCGCCGAGCGCTCAATGACCCACTGCCAGTCCTTGCGCGCGACGACGCCGCAGTCGCGCGATCGCAGCTTCAACACCGGGTATTCGTGCGCAAACCAGCTCGTGAACTCGTGGAGCGAGATGCCACCGGACGCGTCGCTGTCCATCATCGCGAGCACGTCGTCCGTCTCGGCCGGTGCGAGCGGCACGTGCAGGCGCGCCATCATCTCGCGCATTGCGTCGCGACTCAGCTCGCCGCTTGCGCCCGTGTCCAAGAGCGCAAACAAGTCGGCGGCGTCCTCGACGACGCGCTGCGCAAGCGGCAGCTTGGCACGCGCGCGCGTCAGCTCGTGCATGCGAGCCGTCATCACGCGCTGTTCGTGCTGGAGCTGCTCTTTGCCGGCGCGGCTCGCCAAGTACTTGCTGAACGTTTCGAACGCGTCCATCTCAACGCGCCACGCGCCGTTGTCGTTCAAGTCCACTATACCAGCACCACCCGACACGTGTGACGGCGCGGTACTGAGACCGCCAAACTGCTTGGAGATCGCATGGAGTTCGTCGCTCAGGCGCTTGGGCCGCGTGCCTTTGCGCCGCTGGAGTCTGAGGCGATACGCGCGCTGGATCGTCGTCGCTGCGCGAACCCATCGCAGAAACAGCGCACGACGTCGCGCGAGGTGCTGCCGGAACGCGCACTGGATCGTCCGCGCAGCTGCAAACTCGAGGCGGCGCTGCCGAAGCGCAGCCCTTGCATGCGCACTGCGCACACAGCACTGCAACACGGCCGCGTGGCGGTTGAGGCGCTCGCGTTCGCGTGTAGCGTCGGCCTCGAGCTGCTTCTCGTACCGCACGACTGCAACGAGTGCAGCGAGCAGCGCGCTCATTGCGCAGAGCGCTGTCGCTGCGGTCGCTGGCTCGCTATGCTGTGTATCGCGCTGATGCATCGTGGCGGCCACGTGCTGCGGCACTGCGACTGCGAGAGGCATGTGCAGCGCGCTGATTGTGTCCTGGACCTGAGCAAGCAGCGCCTTGGCGCGCTGCACGCTTGGCCACTGCAAGCGGTCGCGTGGATCAATAGCTACGAGCTTCTTCACGACGCTCGCACGCAGAAACTCGGTCAGCGCCGCGCGCTTGTCCATCCGCGCAAGCGCCTCCTTCCTGTACCCGACGAGCGCCATCGCGACGCGGATCAGCGCGAGCGCTGCAGCTGTGACCTGTGACGCTGCGGGATCGCGGTCGCCAACATCGTCATCAGCAAACACGGACAGCGCCTGGTCGAACGGGAGCGGACACGCCTGGGCGTCTACTGGCAGTGCCACTCGTGTCGAGACCACCGCAGCAGCAATACCGCGCGCAGTCGGCTGTACGCCCGTGAGGAACCCGCGGATGTCGGTCTCGAGCCGCAGTGACTGCTGCTGAAAACGCTGCTGCATCTGCGCCAAGTGCGTCAGCAAAAAGTACCCGCTGCTGCAGCCGACGTGGTACGCGTCGCTGTGTGCATCGGGTCCGAGCGCGTCGCGCAGCATCGGCTCGTCGCCACGCGGCGTGCGTGTGAGGAACGCGTCGACGATGCTGCGTGTTTGTTCGCGCCAGCGTCGCACAATCTGCTCGAGCGCTTTCGCGCTGTCTAAACCACGCCGCTCGACGTCAAAGCTCAGGACGTCAGTCACGCTACCAAACACGGACACGCCGCGCACGAGTACGTGAAATTTGTACCGCGGCTGGCTTGGCAGTTGGCTATCGCGACTGCCAGCTGTCGCAGTCGCTGCTGCTGACATCGTGGTTGTCGTCGTTGCGGAGCCATGCAGAGTCGCTGACGCCGCCGACAGTGTTGGCGTCGCGCCAGCCTTGCGCGAGCCAAAGAGGTTCACTGGCCGCTTGAAGAACGAGCGCGACGGCGCCGTCTTTGTCGGCGACGCACTCGACAGTGTTGCGTGTTCTGCTACTGTCGACTGTGCCGCCGCACCAACAAGTGGCGTTGCGTCCGGCTTCTTACGCACAAACACGACAAAATCGGTCGCAGACTGCGCAAACTGAAGTAGCTTCGCTGCGAGCGGCTCGGGTGGAAGCACCGACTCCCGCGGAAACTTGCTTTCCTGCGAGCTGCAGACCACGACGCAGCTTGCGTCATTGACATCGCTACGATCGCTTTGTGTCGGGTGCGTCTGCTGTACGCGGACGACGAGTCCGTCCTTGGCACCGAGCAGCTCGCGCAGACTAAAGAGCATCTCGTCGGCGACCGAGTGCAGCAAGCAGCTCCGGTACACGTGCGTGAACACGTCGGTCGCGACTGCTGTGAGCGCAAAGAAGAACTGGCGCTGGCTCGGCGTGAACGCTGGCGGCGCAGACGACGATCCATGTGGCTTATGCGTTTGCGCGTCGTGCGAGTATACGCAGAACGCGACGCGCGGCGCAAGTGCGTCTGCGTCAATCATCGTTGCGAGACATGCGCGTGCAAACGCGCCGCGCCGCTCAATGCCGTACGCTGGTGTAAGCGAGCTGCGGCTCGCGTCGAGCGTGCGCGGCAGGTTCGTCATTGGTCGCTGCACGTCGGTCTCAAAATGCACGTCGAGTGCGATCAGCGCCGACTCGCACTGCGCGCGATAGCACATGTGACCAGTTCGCGACTGTGTCGATGTCGGTGTCGGTGCTGCTTGCCACGCTTCCGTGTAGTAGCAGCCGGTAAAGTCGGCTGCGAGCGTCACGATCTGCTGCGACGCGGCGACGACGAGCCCGCGCCGTACGACATGGAGCAGTGTCGCAAAGTAGGCTCGAAAGTTCGCGTGACGCTGCGTCGGCGCCTTGAGTCGCACGAGGTCATCGTAGCTCCGGCGGTAGTGTGTCGACAGGATCGCGTCGCGGAGCTTCGTTGCGCACGCTGTGAAGAACGTGAACACATCGCGCTCGAGCCGCTTCGGAGTTGCCATATCGAACGCGTCGAGTCCGAGGCTGTCGGCGCACAGCACGCGGTCGTCGCCCATGGGCACGACGACGTGGACGCGCACGCACCGGTTCGTCGACAGCGGTCGCAGCAGCTTGTCGTGCCGCGCGGTCGCAGCGTCCAAGAGGTGCACGACCGACGGCCGCTGCTGCTCGAGACTCTGGACCGTCACGAGCGCTGCGCTTGCAGGGTCCGACAAGTCGATCACAGCCGACTCGACACCGCCCGCGTGCGTCGCATACGTAAACGCGAGTGCAGCGCCGCCAACCTGCCGCTCGCCCACGTACACGTCGCAATCGGCTGTGCGGCTCAGTCCGGGCGCGATGTGTGCGAGTGCATCGCGCACATAGTCGCCGAGTGCTGCCTCGGCGTCGCGCGGCGGCAGCGCGTCGAGCTGCTCGCTGATCGCATCGATCGCGCACAGCGCACGGCGTCGCGCGACGATGCCGTCAACGCGGACGTTCACTTGCGCGATGACGTCGTCCATGAGCGGCATGAGCAACCGCAGCAGATCGAGGTCGTATTGCCACGTCGCATTGCGCACACGCTGTAGCACGAGCACAGTCGATGCAAACGCGCCGTCGACGTCTGTAACATCGCGCGTCGGCGATAGCACTGCGAGCAGCACCTCGGGCATCTCGGGCAGTGCGATGCAGCGCACAGTTACACTGTCGTCAGTACTGCCAGTAGCGTCGCGTTTGAGCACTTCTATGTACTCGCGAACGCGCTGTGCGACCGTGTCGTCGATCGTCTCGACAGTGTTGGACGCTGTCGTCGCGCGCGTCAGACTCGCGAGCGGCACGAGTACCGACTGGTTGGACGCATCGCTATCGCTATCGCTATCGCCTTTGCGCATAACGAGTCGCAGCACGTAGAGCGACTCTGCCGCGACGATGTTGCTTGCGAGCAGCAACAACAACTCGCGCGCGACGACAACGAACGTGCTGCGGTTGCCCTGGAAGAGCGCAGGCACGCGCTGCATCGCTGCAGACGCACTACGTGCACGCAGGTGCTCGCCCAAGAGGTTCGCGACTCGCGAGATGAACTCGACGACGCCGTGTTCAGGACACGTTGGCGAGTACGCGCCGCCGGCCGCGCCCGGGAACGTATCGACTGTCAGCACGCCAGCGAACGGGATCGAGACGCACACAAACGGACCCGTCGGTTCGAACGTTGTCGACACGGACGACCGGAGCACTTTGAGCTTCCCGTTGCGTGCGACAGCTGCATCGTCCTGGTCGCGCAAGTACGACCGAAGCTGCGCGATCACGAGCGGCCGCTGAGTCGCAAAGACCCGGAACGACGCACTGCGGACCGTGTCGGCGCGCTGTCCGGCCATGCCGCTGCGTGTTGACGCGGCCGTGAAGCAAATGCCGGCACAGAGCGGGTCGACGAGCCCGATGTACGCGTCGACGCCGTTCAGCGCGCGCTCGAGCTCGTGCACGACGCGCGTCTGCACAAACAGCAGCGAGTGGCTCTGCACGTCGTCGCACACGCGCATGATGCGCGTGAGTGCGAGTGCGCGGCGCAACTCGCGCGCACGGAGCGCTGTTGCGCGGACTGACTCGAGTACGTGATGCAGCTCGAGCGCAACGCGACGCACAAAGTCGACGACGCCGAGCTCGGGCTGCGACTCGCCCGCAGCGCGCGCGTACCGCTCGAGGTTGTCGAGACTCAGGACGCCGAGCGCGCCGATCGGGACTGAGATGAACGGCCATTTGCGAGTCGCTAGTGGCTCGGTCGTGAAGAACCGCAGCCGACGCGCGGCGTTGACACCATCCACGGACGCATCGCTACTGCTTCTCTCAGTGCTGCTTGAGGTGTCAGACGTTTGTGCGCTTATAGCGCTACCGAGCGCTTGCTGTTCGACGTCGTGCTGCGTGACAACGCACGGTCGTTGCGTCCGCAGGACGTCAAAGCCCACGCCATGGCCGTGCACGAGGCGCTTGCCGCGCATGACACTGTGCGTCGACGCGCACGTGTACCGAATGCGCTGACGTGCAGGCTCGAGCAGTCCAATGTAGACGTTTGGCCGCAGCAGCTCGCGCTCGAGCATTGCGACAGCACGCTCCTGTAGTACTGCAGCGGCTTCGGTTGCGAGCTCGTCGTCAGGACTCAGCGCGTGCTTCCCAGCACTCACGCCGGTGCTGTCACTGTTGATGTTTGTTTCGCTGTTGGCTACAAGTGTGTGCTCAAGTGCTGCAGCCTCGTGCGCGCACGCAGCTCGGAACGACTCGAGCGCAGCGATGCGGCGGCGGCTGCGGTCGACGCGCTGATGCAGGTCGTCGAGAAGCCGCGAGAGCGTCTCGCCTACGCGCGCGACGTAGTGGCGCTCGCACGTTGCAAAGCTCTGTGGGAGGCTCGAGACCGCGAGGAACACGCGCGTGTGGCGTCGCGCAAGCGCTGCGACGTCGGTCGTGTGGCACATTGCGCTGCTGCCACCAAGGAACACACCAAGCGCGTGGGTCACATACTTTTCGTTCGACAGGCGATCTGCTTGGCCAACGGTGGTGGCAGAAACGTTGCGGCTCACTGCTGCTGTCTCATCGAGCTGCAACGTCAAGTACTTGGCAGCCACGCGCTTGCTCTCGAGCCGCCGCCTCTCCGACTCGGTCAACACGGACGACGACGATGTTGACGACGTGCGAGTGCCAGTAGCTGCGTCGAGCTGCTCGATGCGTCGCGAGTCGTCCAGGTCCTGTGCGTCGAGTGCGCTGATGCGCTCACGGAGCTCTGCGACCTGCATCGCCGAGAGTGCAAAGTGGCGCGCGACCGTGTCGTCGAGCAGCTCGGCTGCGCGCAGTCGCAACGGCGCAACGCGCTGCGCGTCCAGCGACATCGCGAGTAAGCGTTCGGCGTCCGAGAGCTCGTACACAGCGCTCGTCTTGCCGCGCGCACAGTCGACTTCGACGACCCGCACCTTCCAGACGCCGACGAGCACGTCCTTGACTGCGCAGCACGCGTAAAAGAAGAGCTGTGCTGGCGACCGCAGCGGCTCACGCGCAAGCGTCTGGAGCTCGTACAGCGCGTGTGCGCGCCGCTTGAGGTACAGCGCCGCGCCGAGCGGCTTGGCGACGGCCGTGAGGTACTCGAGCGCACCCGCTTCGGGATGCAGCTCGTCGTGTCGACCTGTCGGCACGTCGACAAACCGGTTGAGACTCAGCACGCCGACTGCGCAGTCGTCATGCACGAGCGGCAGGAACACGTACGGGAACTCGGTGTCAGGCTCCGGTTCGCAGCCGAGTCGGCGCAGTCGACTCACATCGTCCGAGCCGCGCTGGACAACGAGCGGCTGCTTCATGTCGAGGCACCGGAACGACACGCCCTGGCCGCGCTGGAGCACCTTGTCGAGTAGCGTCGAGCCGTTTGCAGCAAACGTGTACCGGAGCTGTGCGTTATCCGACTGAAGTTCCGCGACCTGGAGCTCAACGCCTGGGAGGTTCGCGATGATCTCGGCAAACACGCACGCAACGACGTCGCCGAGTGCGCGCAGCGCGTCGCGCGACGGCGTGAGCGCCATCGACTGGAACGTTTGCGCGACGTGCGCGGCCGAGTACTCGCGGCTCCGTCGGCGCGTCTCGCGACCACGCACGCATGCAATGCTCTTTTCCGTGATCCCAGCTGCTCGTCGCAGCAGTGCGACGACACGGCGCGGCACTGCTGCACCAGCAGTGTCAGCGTCACTCAAGTCGCTGTTGTTGTTGGCGCTGTTGGCGCTGACACTGTGTGCGAAGTCGACCTCGAGCACGTACTGCGCAGCACACGATTGCGTAACGTCGTGCATGACGAGCGCGACGCCGTGCGGCTTGGCGAGCCGCACAACACTATCGTTAGCACCAGCTTCAGTATCATCACCATCGACGCCAACACTGCTGTAGCAGCTACTGTAGTCGTGACGTCGAGACACGTCGGTGCTGCGCTGCGCTGCGTGCTGCAACCGCTCGACGAGGTGCGTGAGCTGAAAGTGCTTGGCGTTCATCGAGCGGATCGGCAGCAGCTGCCGCAGTTGCATCCACGTGAGCCGCTCGACGCACCGATTGGACCATGAAATCTGATACTGCGCTGCCTCGCACGCGGCGCTCGTAGTCGACTCGCGGCTGGTGCCTGCGAAGATCCGCGTGATCGTGCCCTGGACGAGTCGAGGCGTCGCTGCCTCCATCACTGAACTCTCCTTGTACAGCACAACGCGCTTGATGAGCCGCTCGGACCACTGCAGGAACGGCATGAGCCGGTCGTCCGGTACGTCAGTCGATGCAACCACATCGATCTCGAGCTGCGATGGCGACTGCGCTGTGATGCTAGCGAGACCGATGATACGCCAGACAACAACACGCGAGATGCAGTCGAGCGACCGCGCGACACCGCGCACGAGCACGTCGAAGACATCGAGAAGCGTGCACTGCGGGTCGCGCGTCGCATTCGCCATCGTCTGGTGCCAGTGCGCTGCGCGGTAGCCGTCGAGGAATATACCTGTGCACTGTGCAACGTCGCGGATGAACGCCATCGCGTATGGGTCGTCGACAAAATACTGCCCCGGACGCGCAAGGTGTACGGAAACACCGCGCCGCAGCAGATGCACGAGCTCGAGCAGCCGCTTGCGTGTCGCGATCTTGAGTGCGCTGAATGCTGGCGCGTGCGCGACGTCGCGATCCGTGAGTGCAACAAAGTGCGCGCCTGTGAGCTTGTGGCGCCGCAGCTCGATGGCCGCGTCGCGCAGGTGCATGCGCGTGAGGAACTCGCTTAGCTCGAGTGTGGTCATCGACGCGGGCCGGAGCCGCAGTGCTTTGCGGCAGCTGTCGAGCGCCAACACACCGATCGCGACATGCGTGTCACTGCTGCTGCTGTTGTTGTCACTCGCACCGAGCAGCGGAAAGCACGCGAACGGGCCCGTGACAGTGTCGCGCGTGAATCGCTGAAGCTGCTTGGGCGCAAGCGCTGCGATGTCGTTGACGACACACTCGCGACCGGTCGCCATGGCCTCAAAGCTCACAGAATCGCGGCTGTAATGTAGCTTCGTGTCGGATGCTGTTACTGCGGATGACGGCAGCCGCTCGTCGTCTTGGTTCGATTGCGGTGCGTGCGGGCTGTCGCGATCAAGCAGTGCGCCAGCAGCGCTCACGAGCACGCGGCCGTGCATCGCGCTCTTGGACGAACAGACTGCGACGCGCAGCAGCGGCGTTGGCGACGACGTCGGCGGACTCGGCAGCGACTCATACATCGCCACGTAGATGTCGGCGTCGTTCACGCACGACTCGACGACCTGGACGACGGCGCGCTGGACTTGGAACAGCGTCGTGAGCCGCGTGTTGCTGTCGTAGAGCCACGCTGGCACGACTGCGGATGGTTCGAGGCGCTCGAGACGCTCGAGTCGATGCGTGTGGTCCTCGAACAAGCTCTCGAGCCGCGCGAGCGTGCGGTCAAACGTCATGCGCGCCGTGATCGCGTGCTCGATCGTGTACGAGTAGAGATGCAAGGGTGAAAGTGGTGCAGGTGGCGGTGGCGCCGAGTGCGCAGCAGTGCTGGCTTTGACTTTTGTCCTCACCTTTGCAGCGCTCGGCTTGGTGACCGCAGCGTTCGAGTTGGCCGCAGCAGCAGATACTGCTGTAGCCAGCGGCACGTCGGCTGCAAACGCAGTCGCGACGAGGTGCGCGCTGCGCGTGCGACGCGCACAATGGATCGCGTCGCGCTCATGTGCATCGCCACCACCCACAGCGTCGACGCAAAAGTGGTGCCGCAAGTGCGTCGGCACGCACGCGTACAGCTCTTCGTCGTCTGGTGCGCTCATAGGCAAAGTAGACAGAGACGCGTCTGCTGCGAGACGCGTCCAAATCGGTCGCTCTCTGTTCACAACGACCCTTCAGATACGAGACCTGACCTAAAACCTGTATCGCCATCCCAATGATTGATCGAGGTCCGTTCATCCACCTGACATTGGTGCCATCTAGGTCACCACAGCATCATCGTACGCACATCGACATCGACATCCACACTCGCACTGGCAGCATCTCAGACGAGCACGAGCGCCTCGCGCACGTCGATCTTGCAGAGCCGCACGCTGCCGAGCACTTGCTCGGGCAACTCGCTGTCGTCTTGGCCCTCGAGCACAAACGCAAAGTCGACGACCATGTTGCGAAAGTGCTCCGAGACACCAACGAGGCCCTTGCGCGCGACAAAGTTGAACGCATGCGCGTCGACGTCGACTTCAAAGTACCCGTCGCCGCTGTGGAACCGATGCTGCGGCCGCGTGAGGATCGGCTGTCCGTTGTACGTCTCGAGCAAGTGGCGCTCCGTGCGTCCGAGCTTCTGCTCCTGCGGATTCGCAACAATGCCAATGGCCTTGAACCGATCGCGCTGCAAGACACACGCAGTTGACGACGACGAGAGCCATCGCCGATAGACATGCAGGAGTCAGCAAGCCGAGTGCACGAGCACGTCAAAGAGCGAGCGAGACGCGATCAGAGAGCGAGACGCACCACGCTGCCCACACCGAGCATGAAGTTCTTGAGCAACTGCGAAGAGGAACGCGTGAGCGCCGTCATGAGTGCGTGTGTGAGCGACAGTGAAGGGCACAGAGCAAGAAAGTCACACAGGTGAGAGCAGCGGTTCGACGTACCCGCACGGCCTGGAGCGGCGGCTCGTCCGAGCGCTCGAGCATCGTGCGCACATTGCGCGGGATCGCAAAGTACGTCACAAAGTTGAAACCCGTGCCGTCGCCCTGCTTCTCGCCCCACAGCGGATTCGACGGTTGGTAGTTCGGCACCTGGCAATTGACGACAAAGAGGTCGAGCACGCCGCTGGTGACGCACACAACAGTGTCACAAGTCGAACGCTGTGAGTCACGATCGACTCCATCGCGAGAAGTGCGAGTTCAAGAAAGAGCGGAGCGTCGTACTCGGCACCGCGCAGGTTGCTAATGTCGATCACACTCGCAATGTTGTCGATCTTGCCGTCCGACTAATCGCAACGCAGCACATCGACGCCATGGCCGCCAGTAGCCAATCGCACAGACAGACAGAGTCGTGAGTATCCCTACTGACCTCCAGTTGCGGCCACTCGCGTTCACCGCCATACACGAACAAGCAATCGGACGTACTCGGTACACGTCGATCGCAACGAGCTTGAGCAGCGCCGGCGCAGACGCGGCTTTGAGCTTGGTGCGTCGGTAGTTCGGACCTATGTTCATCGACACGAACGAGTAGGTAGTCGCCATCGACATGATCAGAGAGTGTAGATGTGTATGTGTACGCGCGTCATGCCTCGACACATCACGCACCTTGGCGCACGTTGAACCGTGTCGCGCAGATCTGCGTCCAGCACCCCGGGACGATCTCCGCTGGCGCCGGTGCGCACTGCTTCACAGACGCGCCTGCCATCACGCGCACGCCTGTGTGTGCCGAGCGACAAACACCGCAGCCACGACACATATACACAAAGTGCAACAGTGAGGCGACTGGTAGCCCACGATTTCACGACCTCACGACACGCACGAACGCGGCTGAGCAGGACGACGCACCGTTGACTGTGCCAGCGAACGACGACACAAATTGCGAGCTGCTGCTGCTCGAGCGCCTGGACGCTGGTGGCAGCGGGCGCTTGAGCGTCAGCGGCGCGTCGTCGCCGAGGACGTTAAAGTCGAGCGCTGGCTCGGATCGCGTCGACAGGCGGCGCGGTGCAGGCACGTCGATGGCTCCGAGCGCGGCTTCGTCCGGCGCGTTGTGCAGCCAGAGCAGCCAGACGAGTACGGCGTTGATGAAGAACGCCGTCGCGTACACGGCCTGGAGGCTCCCAAAGCGGATCAGCACTGCGTGCACACACAGCGAGGCACAAGCAGCGAAGCCGCACGGATCAGTTGCAGCTACGATCACAGACAGCGACGTCACTGCCAAGTGCGTGTCAAGCAAAACGAGTACGCTACCGACGACTGGGTTCAGTACGAGCAGCACGGCGGTCATCTCGTGGCGCGACAGCTTGGTGCGCTGTCATCAGTGCACACACAAGCATACACACGATGGACAGATCACAGTGACCCCGCAGAGCGTTAGATCTTATGGCAGTTGCAGCAGTACTGAAGATCCGCACGCTTCGCGCACGTGCCCACTTGTACACACACCAGCAGCAACAACACACACACCATGTTGGGCGGGAAGATGCTTCGTGCATTGCGCGCTTTCCCAGACGACGCAAGCTGCTTGATGCTGCTGCTGCGTCGCACCGAAGCGCGAGTAGCTGGTGCGTCCGAGTCATCGTCGTCGTCGTCATCTCCGTGCGACGACACGGACGATCTCGACGACGCGTCCGAGTCGCGTGGTTCTGCAAGCCGCAACGGCGAACTCGCAGTCACTCGATGCTCAACGTCCGCGTCGTCGCTGTCGCCGACCGCGTCGTCGCGCGGACTCATGACGAGCGAGATCGCGTTCGTCCACTCTTTGAACTCCTGGTTCGTGTCGGCGCAGACGCGGATCGCGCGGCCGCGCGCGCCTGCGACCGTGAAGCAAAACGGCGTCGGTACGTTGCGCGGCAAGTCACCTTGGATCACGAGCGACACGCCTTTGTGCTGGAGCTGCAGCGCGCCGTGCGCGTCGTGTCGAAAGTGCACGCTCTCGGGCAGCGACGCGTGGCGAAAGTACTGAAGCAGGCCCGTCTCCGAGTCGAGCACGAACCAGCGCTGGTTCCAGCGCTTGCGCTTCCACTTGCCCGAGCTCTGCTTGAAGAGGTAGCCGTACTTGAGGAACGGCACAGACGAGTGCTTTGCAGTAGCGGTGGTCGCAGTAGTGACTTGTGGTAGCGACATCACTGCTGCGTCGTTGTTGGCAGTCGCAGCAGCGCTTGTAGTGGCACTGCTGTCGAGCGAGGGTGGTAGCGTAGCGGCGAGATCCAGAGAGGTATGCATTGACGTCGCTCTGCCCGCAGTCGTCGTCGTCGTATCTGCGAAAGGAGGAGAAGAACCAAGCGGCTGCTGCTGGGACATTGCAGTCTTGTTACTTGTCAATGAAGGCGCCGACGTGGCAGTTGCTGGCGTGTCGCCAGTTCCTGTTGTTGCTGCTGTCGTCGATGCAGCAACGTGTTGATGTGTGTGCGGCATGATGGCGTGATGTGCTAGTGCTAGTGTGTAAGCGTACACGCGGTACGGTGGAGCGAGATAGCGATAATGTGATCGACAACGAGCACACGCTTGCTGTTGTAGCTCCGTTGCGGGACTGAAACTTCTACGTTTTCGTTTATCTACAAATATAGCCATGCTCATTTCCCTTATTTGTATCGCACATACTTTTGCTCGATTCGAATGTTGGTGATACTAACAAACGTGCGCGATAATCGAGGGACTGACACCTCGATCTCAAGACCAACCCGACAAAGCGGTGGTTTTGAGACCAGCACCACATTGGTCAGCAGGCAGCGCGAGACGACGTCGAGCCATGGTCGATGCGAGCAGCTTCGTGAGTGGCGCGGCACCCACGACGTTTGCGACGCGCTCCGAGCGCGCGGTCGTGCTGAGTGTACTGCGTGACGACTTTGGCGAGATCGCCGAGAAGGTCGCGTCCGAGCTGCTGCGCGCCGATGGACTGCGCCTCGCCGAGGTTGTGCCCAAGGTACAGGCCGCTGCGCTCGTGGTCAAGCCGAGCGTGCACGAGATCAAGTGCACGCTACTCAAGTTGCTGCAGCACAACGTGCTGACTGTCAAGCCCAGCGCAGTCGTCGTCCGTGGCCACGCCACGAGCGTGCCGCTCTACAGTGTACGTGTTGTGTAGCGTGCGAAAACGCGGTCGCTGCGTCTCGCAGGTGTGTTTGTACATACTATGCGAGTGACTCGTGCTAACGCTGTCGCGACCGTGACCGCGACGCCATGCACACAGATCAACGTCCAGGAGACGCTCTATCGCCTGCGGTTCCCAACGTTCATTGAGCAGGCAAAGAAGGCGTTTGGCGTCGAGGTGCGTTTGCGACTGCGAGGTCGCTTGCGTACATACGAGTCGCTCTCATGCGCGCACTTTGCTGCAGCTGTAGCTGACTGGCTCATTGGGATACTGGTATCGACGGACGTGTGACAGGGCGAAGTCGTGATGGAGGAACTGCTCGTGCACGGCCGCGTGCGCATGGACCAGTCGCTCGAGTCGATGGCGTACAGCCTCGCTGAGCTGCGGCACCAGCAGTCGGACGCAGCCGCCGATGACGAGATCAGCGAGACTGAGCTCGACGCGAGCCGCGCGGTCATCCGCACGACGTTTGTCGAGATGGCGAAGAAGCGGTACATCTCGCGCGTCCATCCGCTTGACATGAAGCTGCCGGAGCAAGAAGAGCGGCCCGATCTCCCAGCGAGCATCACGCGCGGCAATGGTAGCAGTGACGCGAGTCGTAGTAGCACCACAACAGCGAATGGCTCGGCAGCTTCTGCTGGCACCACAGCAACAGGCGCAGCAACAGCCGACAAGACGGACGACGACGGCATCACAGTGCGCGGCAAGAAGAAGAAGAAAGCGGCGGCGCCGAGCAGCGCGATCCCGGTTGAGCTCCAGCTCATGCTCGAGGCCGACGACGCACGCAAGCGCACCGACGCCGACGAAGCCGAATTTGAACCGGACGCCAGTCGCGCGACGAAGAAGCGCAAGCTCACAAAGCGCGCGAAGCTCCCGACGCGCGGCGCTGCAGCAAGCGCGTCATCACCAACGACTGGCGACACCGACGACGCTGACGCGAACTCACCGACCGGCGCAATGGCCGAACAGTCGCTCGTGTGGCGCTGTGGCGTTGACCAGCTCATGCGCGACCTGCGCCACGCGGCGTGCATCCAGTTTGCGACCGAGAACATCAACACGGTCGCCGGTGTGATCGTCGCCGCGATGCTCGCGCACTCGTCGCCGCACGAGCGCGAGAAGGATGAGCCGACGTCGTTTCCCGTGACTGCGCGCGAGCTGTTTGCGATGCCGGCTGTCAAGAGCGCGCTACCGAAAGACGCGAAAGACACGTGGCGCTTACTGCTCAACTACATCACGGTCATGTGCCGCGACAAGTCCGGTATGGTCTTGAAGGTTGCGCCCGAGGCGTTCGATGCGACGCAGAGCCGCGCCGGCGACGGCGGCCAGTACGTCGTGCACATGGCCAAGATCGTCGAGTTCTTGCGCCAGGCGACGACGCACGCGTACATTGCCGATAAGTTTGGCGTCGCGAGCGCGCGCATCGTGCGACTTCTCATGGAGAAGCGGCAGCTCGAGCAGACGACGATTGGGGAACTCGCGCTGCTGCCGTCGCACGACGCGCGGCGTCGGCTCTATGAGCTCTTTACCGAACGTCTCGTGAAGATGCAGGAGATCCCAAAGCGCGCGGACCACAACCCGGCGTTCACGGTCTTTTGCTGGTCTGTTGACGTGCCGCGCATGGAGAAGAGCGTCGCGGCGCGTATTGAAGCGACGCTCTGCAAGCTGCGCGCGCGGCGGAAGCTCGAGGCCGAGCAGAACAAGGAGCTCATTGCGCGCTCGGACCAGCTCGTCGAAGCGAACGACATTGCCAAGTTTGACACGCTCAGTCGCGCGCTTGACCGGCTCGACCGCGCGCTCCTGCAGCTCGACGCGATGCTCATGCTGTACCGTGACTTTTAGTACCGAGCAGCGGCTGTATGCGAGGACCTACGTTCATGCAAGTGGCCGCTGGCGTCGCGACTCGATTCGCAGATTGATTGATATCATGTGATTTGGGTACAGCGTTGATGGACCTCGTGACAGTGCCCTCTCAGCCCTGCATAATACGTCAGATCATAGAATCACACATCTAAACGGTATTACGCAGGTCGTTAATACCTTGTTGAACTTAGTGCTTCATTTTTTAGACGGTTTATTGCCTCGTATAGAGTCTGTCATACAAAGAGCGTCCTTCCCCGCTATAGTGCCCTTTTCTCCCTCACAACTCAGCAACAAACCCACGACACGACAAGCAACACCAGACGATCGACAAAGGGCTACATCCAGAAGGCAGCGGGATCACTTACACGGCTACGACTACTACCAGTACCAGTGGCAGCCAAGCTGCAGTGACGACACACGAGCTCTACAAACGCGATGGCAACAGATCTGAGTGCGAGCGCCATCGGTGGTGGCGGTGGCGAGACGAACACGATGGCAGCATCGATGGCAGTCGCGACACCGTCGACTGCACCGCCGCCTGCGACCGAAAACGCGTACGAGAAGCTCTCGCGCGAGGTGCACCAAATGCAGATCACGGGTGCGATTCACACCGACTGGCTCGAGAACCCAAAGGGGTACTTGCTCAAGCCCGACTTTAAGCGCAAGGCGCAGCACGTTGGTGCTGGCGGCAAGAAGCTCAACAGCTCGCGCGTGCTGCGCATCCATTTGCCGGGCAACACGTACCGCATGCGCTGGTTCGTGCTCGATGGCATGATCCTGCGCTACTTCAAGAACAACTCGGAGGAGCAAGAGCTCGGCGCGATCCACCTCACGTCGGTCAACGCCGTGTTGCCATCGAGCGTCGCTGACGCCCCCGAGAATGCGCTCGACCTTGTACGTGCGCTTGTGTATCGACTGCTGCTGCTGCATTGGACGCATGTGCGTTTGTCCGACTGACTGTACGACTGTATGGGCGTGCGTGTCAGGTGTGCGCCGACCGCATCTACACGATCGCAGGGAACGACCGCGAGGACATGGTGCGCTGGGCGACCGTGTTAACGCTCGTGGTACGTCTCTCTCTGTCTCGCTCTCCATTATAGCTGTTGCTGCTGGGTCGATGCGTATGGCGTGCGTCTCATAGCTATTGGCTGCTCTGATATACACTTACACGCACATGATAGCTCCGCGGTGAGTACAAGCCGAAGCTCATGCAGCGGCCCGAGTCGACGATCATCCGCGGTAGTTCGGTCATCCCACGGCCGAGCGCGATGGCGCGCAAGACCGCGCTGATCCACGGCTCGCGCTTCACGGATGCGAACGGCATCCGCATGACGTCGACGCTCGGTGGCAATGGTGGCGCCAGCGACGACGCCGACGCACGCAGTCGCGACGAAGAGCTCAAAGAAAAGATCGTGACTGTGACGTTCGACCAGCCGGGACCGCTGAACCTCATTCTGCGCGGCACGGTCGACGACGAAGTCATGGTCTGCGGCTTCCAGGACCCGTCGCCGCGCGACGGTAGTGGTGCCACTACAATGGGCCTCGCTGAAGCGTCGGGCGCGATCCGCGTCGGGGACCTCCTCATTGCGATCAACGCGCACTACTTTACCAACATTGCGTTCGCCCATGCGATCGCATTGATCGAAGACGCTGGGCGGCCACTGACGCTCCGGTTCTCGCGGCTCGAGGCTTCAGCCACCATAGCACCTGAGCCAGCGGCGCGCATCGCCGAGGGCTGGATCGTCGCGAAAGAGCCAGCCGCGCATCGCTTCCGTATCCGCATGCTCCAGCTGAACGGCGATCGCCTGAACCTGTTCAAGCCGAGCATGCAGGGCGGCCGCGTCGACGAGCCGTGCTTGAGCATTCGGATGGACGAAGTCATGGACATTCGCCCGACCAACGACGCGCGCGAAGTCGTCTCGGCGTTCACGCAGTGCCACCCAAAGCAGTGGGGCGTCACGCTCGAGGGCACGCAGAGCATCTTTACGTTCTACACGCGCACGCACGCCGACCTCGTCCAGTGGGTCGACCTGCTCAAGAACTCGCCGCTGTTTTGCGCCGACGCGACGCGGCTGTCGATCCCTGTGCATCCAGTCGCCGTCGTTGCATTCGACGCTGTGCTCGAGCCGCAAGCGCTGCTCGAAGGCGACGTTGGGAAGCTCGGCGACCTCGTCCCGACGTTTGCGTGCCACCGCTTCGTGCTGCTTGAAGACGGTCAGCTGCTCTACTTTTTCAACGCGGCGCACGCTGCGAGCCGCACGCGACCGATCGGAACACTGCGGTGCGACAGCATCGTGAGCATCGTCCCGAGCGTCGTCGCGGAGCGGTCGAGCGACCGCTTGGGGGCTGCTCTGCAGTCGTCAATTGGACTCGACAGCACAGCGCCACCGGATGTGACCTGGAGCGACGAGCGCTCCGATACAGCAGCAACAACCACAACACTGACTGACGACACCATGCCATGGCGTCTCGAGCTCGGTTTGCTCGTGAATGGCGCGCTCCAGAAGTACCGTCGGCCGTTCGTGCTCTGCTTTGCAACGCAGGACGCGATGATGAAGTGGGGCCTCGCGATTGCGCGCGAAGCGAAGCGGCTCACGGGCCACGAGTTTGACCTCTCGCTCGTGTCGCGCCGGGCGTCGCGCAGTAGCAGTAGTAGCCAGTCGTACGCGCCGCGCGAGTCAACGGGCACGTCGTCGTTCCGTCTCGGCGTGTCGCGGCTCATGGCGAACCAGTCCAAGTACGTCGATCCGCGCGTGAGTGACGCGCCGACGCTGTTCCGGAGCCTCAAGGACGTGTCGCAGCAGACCGCGACGCGCGGTTGGTTCTTTGTCAAGAAACCGCGATCGGCAGGACCCGATGCGTACCACCCGCGGTTTGTCGTGCTGCAGGATCACGAACTGTTGCTGTTCAAGTACGAAGTGCTCGACGACGAGAACTTGCACTCGTACTCGAGCGTGCTCGACCTCCGGAGCATCAAGGACGTGCGCGAAGCCGAGTCGGGCTTCCAGGAGAACCTCGACTTTACGATCCAGCTCACAACCGACGACGACGTCGTCTGGATGGTGCGTATGCGTGTCGCCGTTGGTCAGCTCGGTCTGCCATCGTGACGCTTGGACTTTGGACTCTGTGGCTGGTTGTTGCTCGAGATGGTCGTTGGGCGTGTATGTTTGTATGGAACGGGCGATGTCATCTTACGACTTGTTGTCTGTATACACTATGTCAATCGCTATATCGTCCCTCCCCGGTCCGCAGATCGTCGCTGAGACGTATGCGCAGAAAGAGACGTGGCTCTCGACGCTCATTTGGCTCTCGGACTACCACTACCGCGGCAGCTTTGGCGCCTCGGACGACGACGTGGCGTCACCCGGCGGCAGCCGCAACAAGAAGCGCTTTGCAATAAAGAACGCAGGACTCATGCGGTCGATCCCCGAGTCCGAGGAAGAGCTGCTGCTTGATGGCAGTGTGAAGGCGCTTAACATCGCAACCGACAGCCGCGATCGCGATCGCGATGGCACGGACATGAGTGAAGCCTCAGCCTCAGCCTCAGCAGCCCGTGCGCGCACGCGGTCGCGGCCGCAGCCGGTTGCGCAGTCGCCGTTCTCGCTCGAGTCCGAGGACGTGACCGAGATCTCCGGGACGCTCCAGATCGCGGGCCGCAAGGTCTTTGCGGCGATCTCGAACGGCGTGTTTCACTACTACGAGCGCAAGGAGGACTACGTACACGAATGGGGCGACGCGCTCGATGCCATCGCGCTCAAGAAGCTCGAGGACGTGCACTCGGACGGCTTTGACGCCGGGAGCTTTGTCGTCCAGTTCCGCGGCGAGCACGACGTGCAGCTCATTGCCGAGAACGCCAAGCTCGCGAAGCGCTGGATGCTCGTGATGTGCTCGTGCGGCGAGCTGATCCTCAGGAAAGTCGCGCGCATGGACTCGTGGGCGAGCACGCAGCCCAAGGAAGCGTGCATCTGGAAGCTCGATCGGCTGTACCAGGTCTTTCGACGCCGCTACTTCTCGCTCCGGAACCACCAGCTCATGTTCTACACCGAACCGAATGGCCGGCTCCTTGGGCTCGTTGCACTGCCGTGTATCTTCAACCTACGTATGTCGCGCGTGTGCGGCCGCAGCAAAGACGACGCATCTGATTTCTATCAACTCGAGATCAGCTTTGCGATCCCGACGGCGGCCGACGAAAGCGCGCGGTCGGACCAGATCGGTGACTTTTACGCGCTCCTGCTCGCGTTCGAGACCGAGGCCGAGCTCAGGCAGTGGGCAAGTGCGATCTACGACTGCTGCACGAACTCGATGTCGCTCAAGTCGAGCTCGTCGCTGCCGCCGCTCGGCGACATCCAGGTTTTGCCAAAGGAGCTGCTCAAGATCAGCACGTTCGAAGCCACAGGCGATGACGCGGCAGCGTTGGCGTCATCAGCAACATCGTCAGCAACATCGCCATCACCAGCATCGGGCATTGTACCGGTCGTTGTGCCGCGGCCCGTGCGGCACCAAGCCGACGGTTTTAGCTCGAGTGGCTGGCTGTACTACCGCACGTCGAGCGAAGAGCGCATTCGGCTGCGGTACTTTGTGCAGTGGGGTTACGAGCTGTCGATCTACAAGCACGAAGTGCTGCCAGATGAAGCGAGTGCGATCCGGTACGGCGTCATCGACTGCCGCGCGCTCGTCGACGTCAAATTTGCGCACGTCAACTCGCCCGAGAACGCGGTCGAGCTCATCCTCGGCTCGGACATTAGCGTCATCGTGATCCCGCGCACGGACGACGAGGCTGTGATGTGGCGCAACTCGCTGCTCGACGTCAAGCGCGCGTACGGACAGCTCGAGTCGGGCAAGGACAAGGACGACCTCCTCGGCTCAGGCGTCTTTATCAGTCGCGGCAGTACGTTCTCGACGCACCGCGACAACGAAGAGCTCTTGCGCCTGCAGATCGAAGCGGCTGCGATCTACTCGACGAACCTCCAGGACTGGGACGGCAAGCGCTGGATCGCCAAGTACTTCGTGCTCACGACGTCGCGCGTGCTCGTGCTCTCGCTCGCGCTCCATCTGTACGACGAAGAGCCCGACATCCTCGGGTCGTTTGCGACCAAAGACATTGTCGAAGTGCGCTCGTGCAGCGAGCTCGAAGAGGCCGAGACCGGCAATGTCGCGACTGCGTGCGTCGTCACGCTGCGCGCAGGTGCTGCTGGTAGCGCCGAAGCTGCTGGTGCGAGCGTATTGCCGGAGCGCATGATCATCCGCTGCGACTCGGCTGGTGCGTCGCTGAGTGTTTTTGCTGACGGTGTAGTGAGCTGTCTGTATGCGCATATGTAGATAGAGGATGGTAGCTCGCGCTGACACTCGTGTCTCTCGCTGTTGTTGTCGCTGATCGATCAATGGACGAACGCGCGTACAGACCACTGCCTCGAGTGGATGCGCCTGCTGTGCTCGAGCAACGGCAAGCTCGAGCTCAAGAAGAACGCCGCGACGGGGTACTGGGGCAGTGTGAACCGCATCGCGTCGCTCTCGCGCCACCAGAGCTTCCTCTCGACGACACCGCTCGCGCTTGCGTCGAATCTCAATGCGAGCACCGCGTCGAGCACTAGCAGCAACGGCAGCGACAAGACGCGGCGCATGTCGCGCGCAGACGCCGCCAAGCGGTGCGTCATCTATCGGCGACGTGTCGTGTCGTGTCGTACTGTGTCGTGCACGTACGTCGATTGCTCGTCGCACGCGAAGTCACTGACAACTACGTGCGTGTCTGTCTGTCTGCAGCCGCACGTCCGAACTCATCCTGACGCGCAAGATGAGTCAGCGCTGATGACGATCGAGGACGCCCTGCGTGTGCGACCAGTGCACTATGCACGCACGTGGCCTCCAGGATACGTGCCATACTACCAGTGATGACCATCTGTGTGAGTGAAAGCGAGCATGAGTATACCAAACATCCAGCGGCTGCCGTTGCTGCGCCTCCACGCGACCAGCCAAATGGCTGGATGGCTGGCTGCTTACGCAATCCCCCTCTTTTCCAGCCACTCTCTCTCTCTACACCTGCTACCTGACAGACAGTCTGACAGTCCGACTGGCATCCATACAAACCGCACGCCCTAGAACCCTAAAAGTCGTGGCTCTCGCTCGACGCATGGGACGTAAACGCCGAGGCATCCGATGCCGCCGACTCGATCGCACGCGGTAGCGTAAAGCTCGCGGCACGCGGCAGCGGCGCAGCGTTTGTACTTGGTTGCGGCACTCCTGCAGTCGACGACGACGACGACGATGCTGCTGGCGATGGCGATGGCGGGATCATCGAGTGGCGCTGACCTTTGGCGTCGAGGATCGGCTTGTAGTCCTTGACCTCGGTGCCCCAGCTCGTCCAGCTGCTGCGGCGCGCGTTCGACGCGTTCTTGATCTCGACGAGGTCGCGCGCCGAGAACTGGAGCAGTGTCGAGAGCACGGGCACGAGCCGCGATTGCTGCGACGACCCTGGCCGGAACGACATGTACTGCACGACGACGTTCTTGAGGTACTCGAGGTTCACGCCCTCGCGCCGCTGCGTCTGCATGAGCGCCGTCAACTCGCTCTCGTGCGCGAGCTTGTCGCTCTGGAGCCGCTCGATCGTGCGATGTGCATCGCGTAGCTGTGTAGCGAGGTCCTGGAGCTGCGCAGCCTGTGCGCGCGCCTCGGCCTCGCGCTTCGCCTGGAGCTGCGCGGCCTCAAAGATCTTGCGGTGGTCCGCGTCGCCGCTGCGCACGTCCTCCTCGAGCTCAGCGAGTCGCCGTGCGAGCCGTGCGATCTCGGCCTCTTTCTCGAGCACGGCCGTGAGCGCGAGCTTTGACTTGTGCTTGCTCTCGGCCTCGATGCGTTCGACCTCGCGCCGGCACGTTTCACGCTCGGACTCGACAGCCGCTTCGCACGCTGCAGCAGCGCGCGCCAGCTCGGCAGCAGCAGCGGCTTGCTGTGCCTCGGCGTCGCGCTGGACGTCCTGCATCGCTGCGACCGTGTCGAGCTTCACTTGCACGGCGCGCTGCATCTCAGCACGCGCGTCTGCCATCTGCAACTCAGCGGCATCGGCGCGCGCACGGCTCGCTGCAGCGTCGCGCAGCGCGTGCTCAATCTGCGCGGCCTGCTCCGCCTGCTTGGCCGCGATGCCCATGTTCTCGGTCTGCAGCCGCGTGGCGAGCCCCATGCGGTCCGACAGCGCTTTCTTCGTCTCGGCGAGGTCGACGCTGAGGTTCCCGATCGACGTCGTCTGCGTCGACACGATCGCCTCGAGCTCGCGCATGCGCGTCTGCGCGTCGCAGTGCACGAGCTCGAGCGCTTCGAGCCGCGTCTGCCGCGCTGCGCACTCGGCCTGTGCGTCACTCAGCTGTTCGCGCACCGATTCGAGCTGCTGTGTCGCAGTTGCGAGCTGCGCTGCGACTTGGTGACGCTTGCGGTCGCTCTGCTCTGCGCGTTCAGCATGCGCTTCGAGCCCTTCGGCCGCCATGCCGAGGTCCTGCCGCATCGCTGCCATCTGGGTCTGCAGCTCCATCATCTCGGCTGTGATCGCAGCCTGCGACGACGCCATTTTGGCGACTTGCTTGTCCTTGTCCTCGAGCGCGGCTGTGAGCTCGTCGATGCGCTTCGCGCGCGTGTCGAGGTCCTTGATGAGACTCTCGATCTTGGACTTGAGGTACGCGCGCTCCTCGTTCATGCGGCTCTCGGTCTGCGCGGCTGCGAGCTCGGCAGCTGCGACCTGCTGCTTTGCCGCCTCGACTTCGCTCAGCGTGCTCTCGAGGTTCGCATGCGAGTCGTGCCGCAGCACGTCCAGCTCTTCGTCCAGCGCCTCCTTTGCGGCCGCAATTGTCTCGAGACTGCGCGCAAGACTCGCACGCTCGCGCTCCGACGTCGCGAGCTCATCCGCGAGGCGGTGCGTGTCGACCTTAAGCGCGTCGATGAGTGAGCTCGAGCGCTCGACCTCGTCCTGCGCTGCCTTGTACTGCGACTCGCTCGCGCGCAGTTTGTCTGTGACGATACCACGTGGCGTAACAGGGGTCGCACACATACAAGCGAGGGTGTCAGAGCGAGACTGCGACATGGGAAAGCGTGAGGCGATCCTCGAGCCTATACAAGACACTCGTGCACAGCTGCATCGAATACACACACATGCTCAAACACACAACGCACCTTGTGCGGTACGCAGCGCGTGGTCCACCTCGGCATGCGCCATCTTGACTTTCTCGAGTTCGCCCAGCAGCGCCGTCACGTCGCCCTGCTCGACGTTCGTCGCGCTCTTCGAGTCGCTCAGCTGTGCGTGCAACGACTCGTTCTCGCGTGTCAACGTCGCTGCAGCTGCTTCGAGCCGCTCGATCTCGGTGGTCAGCGCCTGGTGGTCGCTGGCGGCTGCATCGCGGACACGCTCGAGCTCTGCACGCGCACTTACCAGCGCAACCTCGAGCTCCGCCGTTTGCGCGCCAGCTGTCTCGTGCGGGTCTGCACTAGCGACAAGAGGGGTGTCCTCCACCTTGCTCGCGCTCGGAGACTCGTGCGATTGCTCTTGCAGCGCCGCGACCTCGGCACGAAGCTGTGCAATCTCGTCACTCTTGCCGGTCAGTGCGACGCTAAGCTCGTCGCGTGCGTGTGCGAGCGACACGCTCTCAGCCTTTGCGATGTCGAGCGCTGCACGCGTCGTGGTCGCCGACTCCTCAAGCGCCACGACCGTGTCGTTCAGTCGCGCAACCTCAGCGCTCAGACGCTCGACATTTGCGTCACTTGCGCCTGCAGCGGCTGCGCTCGTTGCCGCAAGCTCTGTGCGCAGTGTTGCGATTGTCTGCGTTTGCTCGTCCCAGCGTGTCTGCCACTGCGTAGCGTCGCTTGCATTTGTCTCCAGCGCGCGCGTGAGCTCGTCGCGCTCTCTCTCCAATTTGACCACCTGCTCAACGCGCTGCGCCAGTGCGTCGCGGGTCGTCGTCTCGAGTTCCGCGTGAGCGCGCGCTTGTCGCTCCAGTTCGTTGTGCAGACGCTCGAGTTCTGCAGCCGCGTCGGTGACCTGCGTCTCGAGTCGTGCAACGACTGCATCCGCGTCGCTGCTGCTGTTCGTTGCAACGACGCTGTCAAAGACATTGAACGTCGATCCCTCGGCAGTCGCTGCCGGTGCAGCGAGCGGTTCGCTGAACAGGTCGATCTCGTCGTAGTTGCGCAGCTCGGGCGCGGGCGGCGCACCGACAGGAGAGAACGACAGCAGTGACGTGCTCTCATTGCTGCTGGTGACGGCAGTGGTCGCTGCTGCTGCTGCTGGCGTACTACCGGCACCACTGCTATCGCCCGTGCTGCTGCGTCGCAACGCTACGAGCTCGGCACGAAGCTGCTCGACTTCGTGCAAGTGCTCGCGCTTCAGGAGCTCGCGTTGGATCGTGTAGCGCTCCTTGAGCTGCTTGGCATCGATCGTCGCGCGTACTTCTGTGCTCGTTGCCTCTGCATCGGTCGCAGCGCTGCTGTCGCTGCTGCTCTTGTTTTCGTCCACGTGGCACGCGTCGAGGTCGACACCGACGACATTTGCAACAAAGTCCGTGAGCACGTTCGCGTCCGCTTCCTTCACGCTCAGCGCCGTGAGCCGCGTCTGGATCTTCTGGAACTGCGCTTTCATCATCTTGTTCTGCCGCGTGAGCTTCATGCTCAGCGTCACGAGCTCGTCATACGTGAGGCGGTTGCCAGCGCTTGAAGCGCCTGTCGTGCTACCAGCGGCGGCAGCAGTGGCGTCGCTACCTGTTGCTGCGGTGTCGTCCAACGCGCCGTTGCTGATCGTAGCGTACGCAGTCGCGTTCTGCGCGTTCTTTTCGTTCGCGGCTTCCGCGGCTGCAGCAGCTTTCTCGGCGGCATTGCGCAGCATCGTGAGTCCCTTGGAGAAACTACCGCGGCCGAGCTCCTTCATCTGCTCGAGCTTCTCTTTCTTCATCATCGTCGCCACAGATGTCAACGGTTTGCCCGCGTCCGTGCTGTCCGCGTGCTGCTGATTCGCGTGCCGAGGGAGGGAGGGGAAGAAGAGAGAGGGCTACACGAAAGAGATATGGAGTGTGAATGAGAGAGGTCTACTTCTCTGCACCTGCTTTGCCTTGTTGCTTCCTTTGACGCACCTCTCGACCTCGCGTGTGCTCCAGAGCACCAGACACACACGGAAGCTTGGTAGCTTGGACCTCGCTGTTCCCCTTTGCTTGCTCACGCAATTGCGTACCACTTGGAGTGGCAGCTATATTTTAGTGTACGCCACATCGTGATTGATCACTTTGCGTGGACCACTGCATTATGAGTGATGGTCACTTCAACTCGCACGAGATCGCACCGAGACGTGACATCCACCAGACAAACACATCAGCAGAGGCAGATGCAACAACTCTAGTGCACCAGTAGCAACATTGTATTCCGCAAAGCACACTGCGACAACCCTTCACACTCGCAAACGCAGCGCTCGACCATGATCCTTTGTGGGTCGAAGCAACGCAACCGACGCTATGACAGCAGTGCGCCTGAACAACGTTCAGCTCGCTCGCAGCACCTCACGTACGTCAAGCGTGTCGACACATACATGGATGCATGCGTGATGGCTTATACATGGATGCATTCGTGTCAACGTGCGCATTCGCGCCGAGACATGCATTGTTGTGAGCCTACATACGGTGCATAAGCATGGAACTGCTGCTCAGCAGCGCGAAGTGCGCATGGACGTGACTACGATCGTACTGTCAAACAGTGGGTTCATCAGACTTATGTACATCCGCTCAGATCACATCGCGCTGGACAACAACAACATACAATCGACAACAGTTGCGACTGATACGGTCACAACTGTCTGTAACTGCAGGTCCATGGTTGCTATTTATAGGTTGCTATTTGTAGAACGACGACGTCTGTGCCGCTTCATCGCCTTGCTTGCCCTTCCTGTTTGTTGTGTGCCTGCAACGCTCGAACAGCTCCAAGGCACGCAACTCTGTGCGTACGTTCGTGCGTGCGAGCTTCCTTGTGCAAGTGAAGGCGCGAACTGCAGGCAGCTCGTTCATGCGCGAGCCCTCGCGAGCGACCCGTCGAGAGTAACAGCAGCGCATTCACGACCTCGTCACTCCGTCGTGTCGAGCGCTCTGCGCAGAGCCTATGCCGCTGTCGAGGATGCCATCGGGGGCGCTGCTCCAATCAGCGAACGGTCCATCGACACGATCACCACCGCCTGGAGAGCGTCCAGCGTCGCCGGCGGGACCACCACCCAATGTACTGAGTCGGCCAGCAAGTACTCGCACGTCGTTCCTCACCAAGATCACGTCGTTCCAGACGCGCTCAGTGTCAGTCGTGCCGTACGCGCCAGAGCGTCTGAGCATCTCATCCGATGTCATGACACCGGCAATGACCGAGGCGATCGTCCAAGCGGTACGCTCCGTTTTGTTGCCGTGTATCGTTCGTCGCCGTTGGCAGGTGCACATCACTTGTCTTGGTGTCTGACTGTGAGTGCTGTCTGGCTGTTTCGGCATGACTAGGGGATCCAGGCGGAAAAGCGTGCGTCTGCAACCGCGACGATGGACAATCAGAGCCTGAATCCCTCTGGTACGCTCATGGCTGCGGTGCGCATGCGGCGCGCACTGCGGCGGCACAAGTCGGGCAGCGATGTTACTCCTGACGCGATCGACGAACTCCAAGCGAGCGCAGATCGACACAAGAACGTGCTGGCGCAGTACAAGATCCGGCGCGTGGACTTTGTCGACCCCGAGTCCGTTCAGCTTCGAAGCATGGGCTGGTTCATGGTGAACCCGCACAGCAATGTGTTCAAGCTCTGGCAGCTGGTGCGTGTGTGTGTGTGTACACGCGTGCTTCTCTGCAATAGATGAAACGGGTTCGATGAATCTCGTGGTACTCACATACTTTCGCGTCGCTCACGACGAATGCTGCTTGCAGTTGACGCTCGTGCTCATCGTCTACCAGAGCATCATCCTGCCGTACGCGCTCGCGTTCGGCGCGAGTGACAGCAACACAACCGACATCTTCATCAGTCTCGTGTTCGCGACTGACATCATCATCCAGTTCAACACGCCGATCGCACCCGTGGACGAAGCGTTCTCCTACATCACGAACCGCAAGACCATTGCGATCGCATACGCGCGCGGATGGTGCGTCGCATGGATCCGCTTGTCAAACTGCTTTGTATACGCCTGTGTGTCGAGGACACTCGCTCTGTCAATGCTTTGCTCCTGTCATCGAGCCACGAAACACTCACATTGCATTGTGTGACGCCTCTCTCTCTCTCTATTTCCACTATGCGGTCCCATGTTCACGTAGGCTCTTCTTTGACATCATTGCATGCCTCCCGTTCGACTACATCGTGCTGCTGATCAGCGATGCTGAAGACTCGAGCACAGGGAACCTCAACATCCTCGGACTGCTCAAAGCGCTGCGAGCACCGCGCCTGCTGCGACTCGTACGGCTGCTCCGCGTCGTCAAGATCTTCAAGATCCGCCCCGAGTTGCGTCGCTGGCTGCAGTACTCGCGCCACGCAAACTTGCTACGGCTCGTGCGACTCGTGCTTATCTTCCTCGTGATCAACCACTACGCCGCGTGCATCTGGTTTGGCGCCGTCGCGAGTGACGAGTTCAAGCGGAAGGAACCAAGTCAAGAGCCGACGCACATGTACCTCGCATCGTTCTACATATCGATCCTCGTTGTGATGGGCCAGAACATCGCGATCTACGACGACACGGAGTACATCTTTTGCATCATCCTCATGGTCTTCGGTGCCGTGCTCATGGCTGTCGTGTTTGGCAACGTCGCGATCCTCATCGCAAACTACTACGAGAGCCAGAGCAGCCACCAAAAGAAGATGGAGTGGCTCTTTGCGAGCATGAACCGCATGAAGCTTCCGAACGATCTGCAGAACCGCATCAACGACTACTACCAGGCCATGTGGGAGCGCCACGGCACGCTCGACGGCGCCGTGACGGCGTTCATCCCCGAGCTGTCGCGGAACCTCGCGTACGAAGTCGAGCTCTTCTTGCGCATGGACATGATCAACCGTGCGCCGATCTTCCAGAGTTGCAGCGCCAAGGTCGTGCAGGAGCTCGTAATGGAGCTCGAGCTTCAGGTCTTCATGCCCGGGGACTACGTCGTCGTGCGCGGTGAAGTGGGTAACGACATGTACTTTGTCCAGAACGGCGTCTGCGAGGTCACGAAGGACCTGACGCTGCAATCCGGTCGATCGCTCTCGAGCCTCGCAGTCGAGGCCGAGTCGTCGTCCGCGAATGAAGTCGTGCTCAAGGTGCTCGGACAGGGCGACTACTTTGGCGAGATCGCGCTGCTCATGAACTGCAAGCGCACAGCGAACGTGCGCGCGCGAGTCTTCTCGGAGCTCTGCACGCTCACGCGCGAGGTCTTTGAGAGCATCTCGCTGCGGTACCTCGAAGATCGCAACATCATCGAGAAGTTCATCATGGACAAGTACGATCCGAGTATGCTCCAGGCTGCGATGAAGCAGTCGCAGGAAGTCGGTATGCGCTCAAGCATTGGGGTGCCGCGCGCTGCTCCTGGTGGCACCACTAGTGCCTCCATACCCGAGTCGCCCGAGCATCAGCGCCGCACGAACGATTTGCTCCGACGGATCGACGAGCGGCTGCACCGGCTCGAGACGCGCATGGACCGTGAAGCCCGTGAGCGGCACAACAGCGACGTGCGGTTCCAGATGGAGTATGCGCAGCACGGATCCATGGGCAGTGTGAGTCGCCACCCGTCGGTCGGCTCGCCGTCTGCGACTGTGCCGGAGTACGTCGCGTTCGAGCCCGATCGCGTCTCGCAGCGAAACCTGCTGGCGCCATACTCGAGATCTCACACAGGATTGTCGAGTCGCACCGTGTCATCGGAAGCGCAGATCATCGACGGCGTCGCGACACCCAAAAGCACGGACGAGAAGAAGGTGTGGAAGCGCCCGATGCTGTCGCGGCCAGGCAGCTGGCGCAACGCGCGGCGCGAGGGCTCGGTCGAAAGTCTGCGCTTGCGCGGACAGGTCAAGCCCACTGGTACTTCGTCGCGCCAGTTGAGCAGTCGCTCGTCGTCGATCTCGTCGGCGATCGCAGCCGCGGACCTCATGTCGACCCAGAGTGAGAACTCCTCGCACGAACCGGTACTGCGTGGACCGACTGCGTCGCAGGCGACAGTGGACGCTGCATCCTTCGCGCACGTGGACCGCGGCGTGTCGTACAACGAGCTCACGCGCAAGCTCTCACAGATCGAGCAGCGCCACGACGAAGACCACGACCAAGACCACGAAGAGCACGACGATTATGCAATGACATAGCGAGCGAGATAGTGACGTACGATCGGCACCCACTCATGCTCACAGAGATCCGCATCGAGACCATGGACTCGGAGGACTCGAGAGTGCACGAACGAGCGCTCGTTCGTCTGTCAGCGCCTCGCTATCTACTGCAAAGGCTGTCGACTGGTTCGGATAGTGACAACCAACGCAGTGGACTGTCGTCGTCGGTCAGAGCGGCTTCCGGAGCTTGGCGTGGAGCCAGACGCGGTCCATCGTGACGCGCTTCTTGCGGTTCGTGAGCCGCACGGTGCAGTACTCGTTCTCGAGCACGTCAAAGCCACACTGGGTCGCAAACAAATCGACGACGTCGTCGGTCGAGAAGAAGTACGCAAGCGTGCCGTCACTGCGGTAGTAGAGCGACGGCGCGAGCTGCTTGGCGTTGCGCATCATCGCGAGGTCGTACAGCCCGTAGTCACGGAAGCACACGACGCCACCGGGCCGCAGTGCTGCAAAGACCTTGCGCAACGTCGGCACGAACGCTGCAGGCGGCAGTGCCGAGAGCACAAACACGAGGAGCGCAACGTCGATCGAGCCCGGCGCGACGCCCGTGAGCTCGTCGCGCACAATGTCGCACACAAACGCACGGCAGCGCGCAGCGTCAAAGCGCGCGTTCTGCTGCAGGATCGCAATTGCGTGGGCGCTAAAGTCGCACACTTGCGCACGCACGTGCGGACACGCGTCGAGGATCGGGAACACGGCGCTGCCGTAGCCGCATCCGAGTTCGAGCAGCTCGAGCACTGGTTTGTCCTGCGCGGTAGACGCGCGTTAGTGCGTGCAAGGCGAGAGATGCAGACACACTGTGCGTTGTGTGATACACCCGCTATGTCTTTGTTTGACGTCACGCATACGTACACGCACCGTCGCGACGAGCTCCGGGAACTCCTTGAGCAAGTAGTTGCGCGGCTTGTAGACTTTGCCTATCGGTCGTTGCGAGTAGTAGCAGTGGCGCAATGTGGCAGTCCGTCAGCCTGATTGGAGACACAAACAGACAGCAAGAGTAGCAGTAGCGCCGCGACACACACATGTACAGACAGACACGCACCGTCATTCTTTTGGTGAAAGACGTTCCACTTGAGCTTGGCAAGCTCAGCGAGCTCCTGCGCGTTCTCGATGCTGCTTCTGTGTGCATCGTCGACTGTGTTGCTGCTGCTCTCAATCTGCGCACGGCACACGCGCGCGAGGTCTTCCCACTCAAAATCGTGTGAGTGCAACTCGACGTCTTTCGTCACTCGTCCTGCGCTCATGTTAACTACCACTCGTGCACCATACCAAGCTCGTCAACCATGCCGATTGACTATTTTAGGACAGTCGTCAGAGTTTGTGGACGACATAACTAATGGCAAAATGGTTACGGTTCGCTTGAGCCACAAAATGCGAATCAGCGAATTAGCAATTGGTTTAGATTACTTTGCCGTTCTCACATTTATCTTCGCTAGGCTATTTGGCGAATTGATTTGACTTTGTCTTTGATAGTGTATGTTTCGATCCATAGTACGAAAGCTACCAATATCGAGTAACACAGAAGAAAACTAGCAAAAAATACTTCTCAAAATAATAATGTAAATACGTATATACAACATATCTGGCGCAAACAGACTGCCATGTTACAGCAGCGGAAGCGCGTGTGGACGAGCGTGCGCGCAACGGCGCTGCCCGCGCACGCCAAGCCGATCTCGAGTCTCCAGTTCTCGCGTGATGGCGCTTTCGTTGCCAGTGCATGTACGTGTTGTTGTGCAGCCCTTCATCCATGCGGTCGCTCGCTCTGTGCACACACTCGGGACGAACTGACCGACTGATCTGTCCTGCACCATGCTCACTGCATGCATGCACTTTAGCGGCGGACCGGTCCGTCAAAATCTGGTCGACTGCAGCATTGCGCGAGTGCGAGGATACGAACGATGCTGTTGCTCCGGCCGCCAACAGCAGCGCAACGTCACCGCCGCACGCTGCGCTGTTTGGCCACGACGAAGGCGTGAACGACGTGGCGTGGTCGCACGACAACTGCTACCTCGTAACCGCATCCGACGACAAGACCGCGCGCATCTGGGACGTCGAGACACGGCAAACACTTTCGACCCTCGGCCGCACGAGCAGCGCGACGAGCGCGGATACCGATCCGATGGGATCGGTATCCTCGTTTTCTTCACTATCGGACAGCCACAGCGCCACTGTGTTCGCGGCGCAGTTCAATCCGCAATGCTCGCTCGTTGCGACTGCGTCGTTTGACGAGACCGTGCGGTTCTGGGACGTCCGCACGAGTCGCGCAGTTGCAACGCTCGCTGCGCATCACGAGCCGATCGTGAGCGCTACGTTCAATCACGACGGCACGCTGCTCGTAACAGCGAGCTACGATGGACTTGCGCGGATCTGGGACGTTGCGACACGCGCGTGCCTCCGCACGATTGTGAGCTCCGCAGACCCGCGTGCGCCGCTGACGCATGCGCAGTTTACGCCAAATAGCCGGTTCGTACTCGTTGGCGCGCTCGACAGTTCGCTCCGGCTCGTTGACTATGCACGCAACAGCATTGTCAAGACATACAAAGGGCATGTAGCAACGCGGTATTGCAGTAGTGCTGGCTTTGGGCATGCGACCGTGAGTGATGGTCTCCAGACAACTGCACTGCTTGTGAGTGGTTCAGAAGATGGCCGCGTGTGTCTCTGGGACGTCGCAACCGGTCGCTTGGTCGACGAGCTCCAGAGCGATGCGGTGATGGCAACGGCTGCGAGTGATGGTCGGGACGCAACCCACCCGGCGCCAGTGATTGCAACTGCGTTCCATCCGCACGAGCCACTTGTCGTTGCGAGTGCCGGCGCAGCGATCCGCGTGTGGGAACAGCGCGATAGCGAGTCGCCTATCGGACCGACGGCAGCAACGTCGTGACGCACGAGTCGTCACCACTCAAGCCGACAGCAGCCGCACACTCAGGGGCGAGTAATAATGCAGCATGCAATCGCTGCCACCATGCAGCGTCAAATATGGAAATGTCTATTTACGGGAGCGCTAGATACGTGCAGTGAAACAACGCAGTCAGCGAGGCACGATCTCACGATCTCACACACGACAAGCGTGCCGCTCACTTGGTGTGCAGCTGGTGGAGGTTCCGGAGGTAGCTGAGCGAGAACTGGTTGTCGTCGCAGCTGCAGTACAAGACAAGACAGTGAGTGATGGTGCGTTGCCACTTCGTCATCCATACATACATACAGACTACCGTCTACCGTCCATATACAGTCTCCATCCACACGACGTACATCTTGGCGAGGTCGTTCAGATGGTGCGCAATGCTCTTCTGGAGCGCGCGGAACGTCGCGAGGAACTCGGTCGGGTCGTCGCGGAGCTTTGCGCCGTGGGCGTTCAGCACTGCGAGGCTCCACTGGAGGTAGAACTCGAGGTGCGGACTCGCGTCAATGCGCTTCGCGAGCAGCGCCAACAGCCGTTTGAGGTACACGTCTTTCAGCGACTGCGCAACGAGCGCAATGCTCGCAACCGGGACGCTCTCGATGCATGCTTCGATCAAGTCCTCTTCGTTCAAGTGGAGCGACATGAGCAGTGCTTTCGTGTACTCGCAGCGCTTGAGCGTGCGCTTGATCGCGTCCGGTGTGATGTCTTCGTCGAGCTCAAACGGATCGAACGTGAGCGTCTCGTCGAGCGCATAGATGAGGAGGCCTTCACTCGTCGCCGCCGCCCACGCCCGGCCAGTCGGCGAAAACATAACGGCTTTTGCGAGCACTTCCAAGTGCTGCCGACGGCTCCCAGGGTCAACAGCGCGCGTTGCGCCGACGAGCTCGTCGCCTGCTGTCCGTTGACCCGTAGGTGCCGTGTGGGCGTTCAGCTCAGTTT
Source organism: Globisporangium echinulatum (assembly GCA_023336405.1). NCBI lineage: Eukaryota > Oomycota > Peronosporomycetes > Pythiales > Pythiaceae > Globisporangium > Globisporangium echinulatum. The sequence continues at coordinate 40,161 of JAADWX010000002.1, read as the reverse complement.
GGCTCAAGCCAGCGCGCGTCATGTTCGCACTGTTGAGCTGGTCGAGCACGCCGTCGAGCGACCGGTTGTGCGAGATCTGGAACTTCTTGAGCAAGAGCTGCTGCGTCGTCTCGTAGATGCAGACAAACTTGGACCGACCGCTCGCCAAGACACACGCGCCGTCGGCCGAGTAGCACACGCTCGTAAAGTGCTTCGAGATCGAGTTGTTCTTCGCTGCGACCTTGTCGCCGTCGCGGCGGCCGCCGGCAATGTCACGGAGCCCGTCGATCGTGCCAGTCAACTCGCCGTCTTTGGCGTCCCAGAGGTTCAACGCGCCATTGAGCGTCGCGGAGCAGAGCTGTTTGCCGTCTGGTCGGAACGCAACGGCCAACACGTCGGTCGAGTGCGCGAGCGGTTCGATCAAGCTCTTGTTCTGGTAGACGTTCCATAGCCGCACGGTGTGGTCCCACGACCCGGATGCGAGGATCGGCTCGGCCGAGACCGACGGCGCAAACGCAAGCGATGTGACCGGCCCCGTGTGGCCGCTCAAGACGTCGGTGAGGCGTCCGGTCTGGAGCGACCAGACGTAGATGTTGAACGGATCGAGCGTGCCGGCACAGACGATCTGGCCCGACAGGTCGAGCGCAAGTGAGATGAACTGCACGGGTTCCGGCGTCGTCATGACGCGAAAGTTCTTGTACCGATTCAGGTCGAATGCGCGGACCGTGCCGTCCAACGAACAGCTCACAACCGCCTGGCCGTTCGCTGTGAACTGGACGCCCGTGACCGGTGCGGTGTGGTCCGTGAACGTCACGTAGCAAAAGCCGCTGGTCGTGTCCCAGAGCTTGAGCTTGGCGTCGTCGGCGCCGGTTGCGAGGATCCGGCCGTCTGGCGAGTACGCGACGACGTTCAGGTCAAAGTAGTGGCCTTGCTGCTTGAGCACGTACGTCTCGGAGCGCCACTCCCAGACCAGCAACTGTCCGAGCTTCTTGGACGCAAACGCGAGCCACTCGCCGGTTGCATTCACGCTCACGCTCGCGATCTCGTTCTGCGAGATGCTCAGCGTGTGGATGTTTGTGAACGCCGGTGTGTCGTAGAGCCCAAACGTGCCGTTCCCAAAGCCAACAACAAGGAGGTTCGTCGCTGCTTGGAACGTGCAGCAGAGCACTTTGGCAAAGTCCATCTTGAGCACGTGCTTCTGCTTCGTTGACCACTTGGTAGCGCGTGCAATCGCAGGGATTGGGATTGAGGTGGGATCATCACTCATCGCCTCGACACCATCACTCTCATCGATCTCAGGCAATGTGAACGACCAGAGAAATGCGCCGCCGTCGCGCGCAACAGTGTAGATCTGCGAGTCGTCGGCCGAGAAGAACGCACCGACGACGTGGTCGCGATGGCCGGCGAGCGTCACGGCGTGAAAGTCTTTGAACGCACGCACAGCAAAGATGCGCGCCGAGAGGTCCTCGGAGCCAGTCACGAAGAAGAGCGAGTCGTGCGACCAGTCGATCGACACGACGTCGGCGTAGTGGCCGCCGTACGTCCGGTGGAGCGTGAACGGCGCAAACTCGCGCTGGAGACCCGGTGTGAGCCACACCTGGACCTTGTTGCCGTGGCCGACTGCGATGAACTTGTCGTCGGGGCTAAACGCGAGCGCTCGCACTGGCTTCTTGAAGTGGAAGCGGTAGAGCACGACGCCCTTGCGGAGGTTCACGAGGAGACACCGGCCGTCGACGTCGACTGCGAGCAGGAGCCGCGAGTCGTGCGACACAGCAATGCGGTCGACGTTCTTGCGGCTCTCGAACGCAAACGTCTTGGACGTGTGGCTGTGATCCGTCAGTAGTAATGGTGTATGCGAGTCAGTAGCTATATAGATGTGTAGATGAGTAGGTAGGTAGGTAGAACGTACTTGATGAGGTCAAATTTGGTGATGCGGTTGCCGACAGGGCTCAGCACGCTGTTGCCGTCGGGCGTGAAGATGACATTGCCTTGTGTGTAGACTGTGCCGCACAAGTGCTGGAACTGTTCGGTGGCGTCGGATGTGTACGTTCATGCAGTGAGCAATGTGAGATAGTGAGCTTGTCAGTACAGCTGCACTCGTGTGCTCACACGGATGTCCTACTGCCGATATGGCACCACATGCATGCATGCACACGACACGAGCGCTGCTGCTGTCATCACCATCGCACCTCGTACGCGAACTTCATGGCGCGCGCTCGCTGGTGTCTCGACTCACTCGACTCTGTCGCTTCGCTTGCTGCTCGTCGTGGTGGTGAGGTCGCTAAAGGACGTTTTGACTGGCCGGTGTTCGGTGCGTACATCTCTGCATTGTATCATGCATATAAGTGCGCACTGCGATGTTACACAGATTTGACTCGCGCGTAAATACGCGCCAATTACGAGAGCCACTCCATTCGCAGCACTGAAGCGACAGCACATCAGCAGCGACAGTGGCAATGGCGACGACAGCAGCGAGCGCAGCCAGCGGCGCGCAGCAGGCACTCGTGCACAAGTTCCTCGCACTGCTGCGCAACTACCGCGAACCTGTGACCGACGCGGAAGTGCGTGAGTACTTTCAGAGCGAAGGCCGCGGCGAGTATGAAAAGCTACCAGGCGTGCTCAACACGCTCATGAGCGAGGTGCGTGTGTACGTGCGACCTCATCACATGCATGACGCCATATGCATACACTAACACTATGGACAACCACGCACAGGGCAAGATCAAGATCTTCCAGAAAGGCAACGTGCTCTCGTACGGCGTGATCGGCGCTGAAGAAGCCGAGCGCATCCGCGGTCTCACGTACGTCCTGTGCACCCATGTGTATGCATACGTACGTTCATCTATTGATTGGCTCGTATCCATCCATGCACGAACAGCCTTGAGCAGCGCCTCGTGCTCCAGGAGATCGAACGCGCCGGCAACAAAGGCGTCTGGACGCGCGACATCAAGACGCACACAAACATCCCGCAGCAGATCGTCACGAAGACGCTCCGACTGCTCGAGACGCGGCGGCTCGTCAAGTCGGTCAAGTCGATCAGCAGCAAGAACAAGAAGCTCTACATGCTCTTTGACCTCGGTGCGTTGCCGCTACCTGTCGATAGGCATAGGCTCTCGCTAGCTCAGTACATGGCGACGCTACGTCATGTCTACAATGTTGCAAGTACTGACACGTGCATGCATACACGTGGCTATGTGGTCCTCACGTATATATGCATATGCATGTACACAGTGCCGTCAGCTGAGATCACGGGCGGGCCGTGGTACAACGAGCAGGAGTTTGATCACGTATTTATTGACACGCTGAGCACGTTTGTGTACGAAGTGATCAAAGCGTCGGTGCGTCTGTCTGTATGCATATGCATGTGTGTATGCATATGCATGAATGCATATATGTCTGTGTGCATGTGGGTGTAGCTGATTGCGCAGCAGCATGTGCATGTTGGTTTTGCATGCATGTTAATGGAAAACAAACGCCACTGACTCTCGATATGCATATATGCATATACCTACGGCTATTGCTGCTGTTGCGACAGGGCACATCGACGCTGAATGCGATCACTGACAAAGTGCACGCGTCGGGGATCTCGAAAGTCGCCCTTGGCCCTGAAGAGATCCGATCGATCATCCAGACGCTCATGTACGACGGCCGCGTCGAAGAAGTGCGCGCGATGCGACTCACGCCCGGGGTGCGTTGCGCGTGTCTCATGTTGCGCGTGCTGCTGTGTCGCTACAGTGCGACTCACGAGTCGCTTGGCACTCAACTTGACTTTCTGTCTGTATGGATCAATTGTCGCAGGTGAGCCACGAGACCAAGTACAAGGTCTCGCAGGACATTTCGACGTTCAACTTTCTGTCCGAGACCCCGTGCGGCGTCTGCCCGGTGCGTCGATGCATATACGCGTGTCTGTAGCTTCATCGTAGGGCATGCGAGCAGCGCTGCTGACGACACTGTCGGACTGAGTGCATGTGACCTCGCGAGCTCACGATTGACGATTTTGTTCGCCATGGCTGTCTGCATGATATGGATATGCATATGCATCTGGGATCCATCACGTACGCACATAGGTGTTCAACCAGTGCGAAGAGGGCAACATCATCTCGCCGCGCTCGTGTCTCTACATCTCCAAGTGGGGCGAACTCAAGGACCTCGAGTTTTAGCGTTGCGCTCGTACTGGCCATCCCATCCAACTGGGTTTCTCCTCTATATGCATACTACACCCACGACAGCACCTACGGACCGACCAGTCAAGCGACTGCCTGCACACATCCTATTGGCCTCATCCTCCATATCCACTCGCTACTACGGCACCATGCACTCTGAACCTGACTGCCTTGTCCATCGCTCGCTCACTTGCGCGTCGTCGACGTCGTCGCTGCATTCGCTGGTGCGTTCTGCGTAAAGTTGATGTTGTACGAGCCCGTTGCTGGGTCCTGGACCATCTGGAAGTTGTCGGTACTCAAGCCAAACTTGCCGAGGATCGTGTTCCCAAAGCCCTTGAGCTTGTCGAGCATCTCGGCTTTCAGCTTCTCCTGGCGCTCGTCGACCACGAGTTTCACGCGCGCGTGCGCTGCTACGACCGATCGGATCGTTGGGTCGATCTTCAGTACTGCGTCGTAGTCTACGCGAGGCAAAACAAACAGCGTCGTACGCATGAGTTTCGCTCTGCATACAACACAACGCATGGACGGTTTGGTATGCATATACACGATATGCATACCAAGCAATGCGTCTTCGAGCTTGTCGAGCTTCTCAAACGCTTCTGCGCGACGCACGAGCGCCTGATGCGATCATAGCGATATATACAGTGTAGCTATTCAGTACGGCCGGCATTTGAACTCGAGTACAAGGTTGCACTAGGTATGCATATAGACAGTGCGTTCCGCACCTTGACGTAGGTGGGCGAGAGCTCGATCGCCTGCGTACAGTCGTCAATCGCTTCCTCTGGTCGGCCCTGTATGCACATACACAGCCAGCTGGTCACTCTACGCTGTATACGCTTACACTATCGAGTGCTAGTGCGAGTGTATGCACGAGAGCGTACGAGTCGGATCAGACACGCAGCGCGGTTGCTAAAGTACACGGCCTGGCAGACAGCAGTACGTGAGCATGTGTCAGTGTGTGTAAGTCAGCTCAGCAATCGGTGTATAGTACGAGTGATGCCACTGGCAGACGCACTCGGTTGTACGCGTAGTCGGGTTCCGCAGGACAGAGCTTGAGTGCCGTCGTGTAGCAGTCGATCGCGTCCAAGTACTTGCCCTGTGCAAAGACTCTTGTCCATGCAGCGGTAACAGCAGCGTCAGCAACAGTGCAATGTGCGCACGAGGCAAGTCGGCAATACAGCGAGTGACCGATGCAAACACAACAACACACAACGCACTCGTTGCCGAGCTCTTTAGCGCGCGACGCGTTCTTGACGTGCGTGGCGTCGTCGCTGAGCAGGAGCTTCTCGAGCTTGGCTTCGAGCGACGCGTCTTCGTCGTCGTCATCATCGTTTGCGGCCGCAGCGTCATCTGCTGCCTGCTGTCTGGCAGCAGCCGACTGTGGGTGCGAAGCAGGAAAGTGCGTCTCTTCCTCGAGCACCTCGAAGCGCGACGTTGTAGCGTCGGCGTCAGCAGGAGCAGGAGCGTTCGCGCGGTGCTCGCTCGGCATGGCTTCTTCGAGCGCAAATGTGCTTGTGCGAATGTCACGGGCTTCTCGACTTTTCGGCAAATATTCAGCTTGCAAACGTATAATTTGGGATTGTTGCTGACATTTTGACAACGACGACAAGTTCGCACAAGATGCTATAGACAATGCGCGCAGAACAGCTAACGTAGCCACTTGATCGTTCGTTCGCTTGCTATTGTACTACCTCAACATGGGTCGCAAGCAACGTTGTCAACAGCAACTGCGAGCATGGAATGAACAAGAGAATGACACGATAGGACAGTAACGATGGAAGATTGACAACAAGTTCGACGATTTGCTGTGCGTTCAGCGCGTTCGACATCTCACTGACAGAATGGAGCGCTCAACATCGCACTTGCATTCAAGGATGACGAAGAACGACATCAGCAACGACGTCATTATCAACAGCACAACCAAAACGGATGAGAACAAAGTGATTGGACTGTGATTGACAACGAAGATCGACGCTACTTCATTGCAGACACATGCACGACGAGGATGGGAGCTCTCCGATCGGTTTGGCTCCGCACAATTGATCTCGGAAGAACGAAAGTTATTAGATAGATAGGTTGTATCTTCATCGAGTTCCCACACTATCGTCACGCACAAGCGACTCGCAATGGCATGCATACGTACGCAGCAACTACAAATGCACACCAGTCACACACGCAGAGGATCGCAAAAAGATCAGAAGGTTTAGCATGATTCTGCTCAACGCACGGATTACACGACAGCACGCGGTGCTGCGCTTGTCTCCGCACTCATACAAGAGGTGTCAGAATATCGAGCTATTCATCAAGTCTTTTCGTTTCGTATACAAGGCACACTCTTGAGCAAGACACACACATACAGACACAGATGCAAGGAGATAAAGGTGTTCCTCAGCAAACAGCCATTTGTATCCTCATAAGCGCCTCCCCTTCTGGGTGAGACTCGGACGGTAATTCCAAATCATATGATTAGGAGATCACTGGAACACTACAGTAGAGCATACGCACACATATACACACGCAACGCTACGCTTTGCAAGCGTGCACGTTCAGATAGCACATAATTGCATACGCATACACACAGTCTTGAAAACTGACGAGTCGATCGCGTTTGTACGCTGCAAACTGTCGCCGTGACGATCACGGTCTGCTGGCAATCGATGTAGATGCGTGCATACTGTCGCTGCTGCTTGCGTTTACGAGAGGTATTGAGTGGATGCTGCCGATGTTGTCGATGTTGCTGTTGCTGTTATTGCTGATGCTGATGCGGCGATGCGTTCGCGAATGGTTGTACTACGAGCGGCGGTAGGCATAGCGCCACACACACGTGTGGGAGCTCGCAGCACCAACGAGTCGCAGCACGCTGCAGACTTCAATCCAGTCACGAAATGACTGGCTGTGTGTGCAAAGTGAGCGAATGGCAAATCGAGTGATTGCATTTTTGACCGATCCGTAAATAGGTCTGAAGTAATTACACTTGCAACATCTCGCTTGCTTGTCGCAAAATACAAATCAAATGTGTGTCCACTCGAATGCAGGTTTGCAGCTTGTGCAAATGGACTGCGTTGTTGTTCGTATAACGCCGTCAACAAATGATCGCTCGATCTTGACGTCGCGCAATCCTGATGGACACACTTGTGAGCACAATGCAAGCTTGTGCGTGATCTGCATCATCGCCACCATCAAGACTGCACCAATGGCTAGCAAAGGTCAAGGATTCGTCGCATCCTAGTGTGCACCCTGAAGCCGTTGTTGTCACGCACTCGGTGTTGCCACTTTCGCCTGGCTGAAAATGGAGGAGACCCTGCGACGTGTGAGTGAGAGCTGATAGAGAGCTGATAGAGCTGTGCTCTGTGCTCTCAGCTCATAGAGAGCTGGGCTGCTCGAGCGATCTGTGATTTGCAATGGCGACCTAGGTGGTCGCGCATTGCAGCGAGCTCTTCAATGTCGCCTCGTGGAGCGACGTTCGAATAAGCTCGATGAGCAGCGACCCAGCTGCGTGGCGCGCTTGTGCAAAGTCGGTCTCTGCTGCTGCGTCGCACCGAGGTGGAGCGACGGCGTGGTGTCAGGCAGATTCACCGAGGTGTCAGTCAAGCAGATTCGCCAAGGTGTCAGTCAGGCAGTCGCGGTGAGGACATGTACGAAGCAAAGCGATCCAAATGCCTTGAAGCGGTGCGAGACAAGTGGGTGTGTGATGTGCGAAGTGTTGATTGATCTGCGAGACGCGGACGACTAGACGATGGCCATGCTGCTTGGAACGTTCCAATTGACGCGCACTCGAGAGAGCGCAAAAAGTCGAGAGAGTTGGAATGTGCTCAGGAAGAAGATCGTTGGAGCGAGAGCTGCTTTCTTGTTTGCAAAGCAAAGCAACGCGCTTGAATTATTCGCTTGATGCAAGTGATGCAATGGTTATGGAAGTCTCAAAGGCAGGCACACACGCAACACACGCATCAGGACAGGACGACCTAGCATTTCTCGCACGCACAAGACTCGCGATCTTTCCGCGTTTCAACACATTCTGTTCTCGTTCTTCGTTTGAAGCTCGCAAAGTGGAGCCATCTATCCCTATCACACCTGTCGTGAGTGCATTTTTCGCAAGTCTTTGGTTTGGACCTCCTCTTCCTCCTCGTTCGATGCAAACTTGCTTGTCAAACGACCTCCAATCATCCACTTTCGTCCAACCGAGCCAACAATAACAGAGAAAGTGTCGTTGCGCGTTGGTGGTTGCGGTGGCCTTGCGGCACAACCTTACAAGGAGTCACACGCCACACGCTGCACGTCGACTTCGATTGAGTCGAACCGATGTGAGTGCGCGTAAGCGAGGAACGCGCGGCGATCAGCGCGCAAGCACCCGCTATTTAGCAACGCCACTGACACGCGTTCGAATGCTGCGAGCTGTAGTCGGTCATACTCGCGACATTGCAGTTGCTCAACGGGGTCGACGCAGCCATTCGCGCAAGGGATCCATTCGGAACTCAGCGGCTCACAATTACTTGCACGCAGACATTCTCCCTTGCAATTGCGTGCAATGCGTCGTCACGACGTTCACCGTATGCGAAATGCCCTGCACCTTTTACTGACAGACAGGCTGTCACCTCACAACATTTTTTTCAAGCCACAACAACATTACAAAACGGCGAAGGTTGCGTGCAAAGCCAGCGAAAAGTCATTCCTGAATCCGCTCGCTTGCCAGCACAGCAAAGAACGCAAAACAACAACAACAACGCGTTGCTGCTCTCAACGCAACGAACGACACGGCGAAGCAGCACCCAGTCTTCTTCTCGCTCGCAGCCCACGTGCTCCGCAAGTACTCGGCGGCCACCACACACACACCTGCTTCACAGACGCTCGTGCCTTTGAGTAGCAGTGACAGCGCAAGCAACAGCACGAACGCTGCTATAGTACAGACTACACCACACACAGTCGACGACGCCTCAACACCAAACGTCATGTCTGCGTCGCGCCTCGAAGCGTACGTGATCCAGAAGCGGCTTGCGGCCGCGCTCTTTGGCGACGTGCTGCTGTGCACGCACACGCCGACAGGCGACCTCGTCGCCGTCAAGCGCGTATTGCTGAGCGCTGCTGCAGCACAGCGGACGCTCGCAACCGACAAGAAAGTGCGCGAGAACGTCGCGCTCGAGCGCGCGCTGTACCGGCACCTGCAGACGCGCAACAACGGCGCAGGCCACGCCAATGTGTTGCGATTGCGCGAAGAGATCGAGTTTGACGGCTATTTGTACCTCGTATTCGACTACTGCGAGCGCGGCGAGCTGTATGAGCTCGTCGCTGCAACAGCAGACGGCAAGCTCCCGACTGCGACTGCGCGCAAGTACATGCAGCAGATCACGCACGGCGTGCAGTTTGTGCACGAGAGCGGGTACGCGCATCGCGACCTGTCGCTCGAGAACGTGCTCGTGACGAAGGACGACGTGTGTCAAGTGTGCGACTTGGGGCTCGCTGCGAGCGCAACGACTACGAGCAAAGAGACAGTCGGCAAGCTGTTCTACATGGCGCCCGAAGTGCTTGCCGGTGTGCGGTACGACCCAACAAAAGCCGACGTGTGGTCGCTTGGCGTCATGCTGTTCATCATGCTGATCGGCGCGCCGCCAGTCGAGAGTGCAGCGACGTCGGACGCGCGCTTCCGCCTCATTGCTGCGCAGGGCGTGCGCACATTGATCGACCGCTGGGGCCTCACGCGCGAGCTCCCAGCTGCTGCAATCGACTTGCTCGCCGGTATGCTCGCAGTCGACCCGACGCAGCGCATGACGATCGACACGGTCGTGCGCCACGCGTTCCTGAACCCTCCCGTGCGGCAGCTGCTCCAGGCGCCGCAGCCGCAGTCGGCGACCGTGTTCCGCCGCATGGCATCGACGTACGCCGACACGATCCTCGCCAAGCAGCAGCAGATGGGCGACGCACGCGACAGTGTTGGTGCTGGCCGCAACAGCACGAGCGCTGCAGTTAGTAGTAGCGACGTTGCACCGGCGCCGCCGCGCTGCTTCAACCTCCTCAAGCGCGCGTTCAACAGCATCATGCGGCGCCGGTCGTCGAAGCGCGTGATGGCTGTGCCGCCACCGCCGCCGCGCGAAACGACGGCTGCGTCCGAGTGCGGCTCGACGACTGGTGCGTCAAATGCGGTCGCTGCTGTCGCGGCGTAGTGCGCGCTTGTCGTCCCTCGCCAACGACCTACAGTCGTCTCATCATCCTATTGAGCACGCGCATCGAGTGCATCACCCACACACACACACACATGACACACGCACGCACGAGCACAACGTGCGTATTTATTCGCGACGAAGACGCGCGTGAGAGTAGCAAACAAGATGAACGAGCACGTGTCGAGTAGTAAAGTATCAGTTGTATCAGTACGAGTATCAGCAAGTATCAAGTAAGTAGCAACACCTAGTAAATGAAGAGAATGAACATATGAACATGAATCATAAGGATTGGCATCCATCTCGCAGTGTGCCTTGCGTGTACTAATGTGCATGCTGTACGTGCTTGCAGCCACATCAGTGGCAACTTCAGCAGCCACATCAACGACTGACAGCGCTTAGTCACGCTACGTGGCAGTGAGATGACATCATATCACGAGTCATCGCACATCTGGAACACACAACCGTGATTCGGATATGTTAATTAGAACAGAAAGACGCGTCTGATATGTGTTAATTAGAACAAAAGACGAGTCGGATATGTGTTCGTTCACAATCATTGAGCGCTTGAACATTCGATCGCAACGACAATGGGCAACGAGGCATCGACGCTGAGCGACAGTGGCGGTGATGACCACGCACACCACCGCACGGCACATGGCGACGGCAGTGACGCACACGAGCTCGGCGCAGAGAGCTGCGGTTTCCGTGTGCTGGGCATTCAGGAGCAGTCGCCGGCCTCGCGCGCAGGCTTTGTCTCGTTCTTCGACTTTATCCTCGAAGCAAATGGCATCCGACTCGTACGTTTGCGTGCGTGTGTGTGCGTATATGTTCGTGTGTATATGTACGATCAAGAGCTGATCTCGTGCAACACGGCGCACGTGCTGCTGCTGTACGCGGACACTCCGAGCAGGACACAAAGGACTCGACGCTCATGGAGCTCATCGCACAGAGCGAGGACGCGCCGATGCAGCTCACGGTCTACAACGTCAAGTCGCAGACCACACGCGGTGCGTCTGCTGTGCGTGTACAGACAGCAACGTACGTCTCACAACGCTCACGATACTGACGCTGTGTCTGTTGCTACATCCGACGTGCGTGTGGGTGTATCTGTTGGTCTATCGCATCCAGCGCTCGAGCTGACGCCGAGTCGCGCGTGGCCAGGCAAGGGGCTCCTTGGCGTCACGATCCGCTTCGACTCGCACGACGGCGCCGAGGACCAACTGCTGCACGTACTGGTGCGTGTCGGCGTCGCATTGCCATGTACTGGCTGCTTGTTCAGACAGTCCCTCATTTTCTTCCCTATCGAAATGATATACACGGCAGCACGTCGAGCACGACTCGCCAGCGCACTGCGCAGGGCTTCGGCCTGAGACCGACTATCTCCTCGGCACGCCCGAGCGCGTGTTCCGCGACTCCGAAGACCTCCACGACGAGCTCCTCGACGCACTGAACGACTCGTTCCAGTGCTACGTCTACAAGTGCGTCTGGGCACTACGACGCCATAGCGGAGGTCGGTCTGTCAGTTTGACTGGACTGACTAAACTGACTCAACTGGACGTCGTTGTCTACCTGTATGTGTATATGACAGCACGGAGCTCGACCAAGTGCGCATCGTGTCGATCGCACCGCGCGAGCACTGGGGCGGCGACGGCGTCCTCGGTGCCGAAGTCGCCCATGGCTACTTGCACCGCTTGCCGACTGCTGCGCGCGCGACAGTCGGCATGTCCGTCGGCTTTGTGAGCCTCGCAACCGACGCGACTGCTGCGACCGACGCCTTCTGTGAGGACGGCGCTGTTTGACTATGCGACTGATTGGCTGTTTGTATGGTTAGCAGTGCGAATGTGGGCCGGTATGTTGGAGTTGACAGCTACGTGTGTGCTGTCACTGTCCTACTGCAGTGCGACGAGTGCGGCCGCAGCAGCAGCCAAATGCACCTGCTGAAGTCATCGAGCACGAGCCGCGCAACGATGCGGCCGCCGATACGAACGACTCGGTGCGTCCTGAGTCGCCGCGCGGTCAGGCCGCGAGCGCAGCGACCGCAACGGAGCCAGCACTACAGTCGCTTGCAGCAGCAGTGGGAGACGACGCACTTGCGCCAGCAACAGCCGAGCACGACGCGAGTGCGCAACGTGAAGTCGCTCGCAGTGTTGGCACTGACAACAACACTGTCGCCAGTACCGACGCGAGTGCAGCGTCTGTCAAGCCACGGTACACGGCGCGGACCGACGCGCGCTTCCCGATCTCAACGGTCGCAGTCTACGCCGACCCGACGCAGCTCTCGTGAGGCTCACACCAATCACACACACGTCGTCATAAGCTCGAGTCAGCCAGTCAGTCTGTCGTTCACACACTCACGCGGCGAGAGCGTGGTCCTAGTCGCAGAGACCCTCGTACAAGACAGCATGGCAAAGCCGCTGATAGCGCGAGCGAGCGTGTTTCTGTCTATCGACGCATTCTCTCTCGATCCACTCGCTACTGAACTGACAACTCGCAGGTCGTCTACTCGTTGGTTGTCGTCGCTGCTGCGCCTGCGTCGATCGCTTCGGCTTTGCGGAGCATCGCGAGGATCGACGCAGCCGTGGCTTCGTTGCGCGGCACGCCGCGGCCGAACGAGTACATCTCGGCCAAGTTCTTCCACGCCGCAAGCGAGTGGCGATCCGCGGCTTCCTGGTAGTAATAGAACGCGCGCTCGTAGTCACGCGATACACCCACGCCGTTGTAGTAGATCGTGCCGAGGCAGCAGAGCGCGTCGGCACTCCCGGCGTCGGCGGCTGCGCGGTAGAACCGTCGCGCCTGCTCGTGGTCTTGCGGGAACTCGTCGCTGCCGTGGAAGTACATGTCGGCCATACAAAAGAGCGCGTCGTCGTCCTCGAGCGCCATCGCAGCGTCGAGGTGCGCGAGGAACTGGGACTGGTCCGCTGCGACGCCGTGCGCGGGGTCGCCCGACCGATAGAGCTGCGCGAGGTAAAAGTGCGCGCCGCCGTGGTCTTTCTCGGCGGCCGACCGGATGAGCATGAGTGCGCTGTCAATGTTGGCCTCAATGCCGAGGTCCGCGTCGCCCTGGTGCAGCAAGTGGCCCATGAAGAACTGCGCCGATGCGTCGCCGACCTCGGCGGCTTTGACAAAGTACGGGATCGCAGCGCTGCGACTCGCTGGGAACGGCGGCTCGGCATCGTCGACGCCGTCAAACAGCATGAGTCCGAGGTTGTAGAGCGCGTCGGGGTGCGGCGTCGGGTCGCGCGACGAGCACGCGCGCACGTACCACTCGCTCGCAGCGGTTGCAAGCGGCGGCTCCTGACTCAGACACACGTTCCCGAGTTGTACAAGTGCATCACGGTGGCTGTGTATAGCATATGGACAGTCAGATGTATAGTCGGTATAGTCCGTCAGAATAGCGACACCACACACGTGGCGATAGCGGATGCGAGACCTAGTCGCGACCGACACACACGTACTTGTTGTCGGCCGCGCGGCGGAGCCACTCGATGGCTTTCGTTGCGTCGGTCTGCTCGCGGCTCGGCGCGTCGACGTCGAGCGGCCGCAGCGGCGTCTTGGGGTCGAGCATCTGCTTGAGCGTCGTGCCGAACGCGCGGTCGAGCTCCGAGACGCTCGCGTGTTGCACGACCGACGGCTGTTTGGATTTGCGAGCACCGAGACGGCCGACTGGCGCTGCGGCGCTGTGGCTCTCGAGGTACGCTTTGTACGCCTTGCGCGCGCTCTTGCGGATGCTCCGAATGTCCTGCGGGTCGTCGGCGCGATACGCCTGCTGCCGTTTTGCTTCAACGTCGAGCACAATCTCACCATCGTCCTCGGCATCATCGTCGCCGTTGTTGTTGTTGGCTTCGTCTTGTTCATCGTCGTCATCGTCGCCGTCGTCGAGCAGCAGGCTACCGAGCAAGTACTGCGCTTCTGGGATGTCGTCGTTCGCTGCGACGCTCAAGAAGCCCATTGCGCGCTCAATGTCGTCGTCCTCAATGAGCTCCTTTGCTCGCTTTAGCGCACGTAGGCCCTGTAGACACGATGCAAGCGTTGCGTGAGCGTGACAGCGCATACAGTAGTAGTCGCAATCGCAGCAGGCATACTCGTCCCTAGCAGCAGCAGCAACAGCGCACGCACCTCCTCGCCAGTGCTCGTGCTGAATGCGCGAATAGCGAGCGATTGGCGCACTGCGAGCTCCTGCACGCGACGCAGCGCATGCATCTCACGCAGCACATGGTGCTCGCCGACTCTAGCGCGCGTGGTGGCAGTCGCAGCATTCGCGAGTGCGCGGCGCGCGACGACGCTGCTGCAGCGCGCGAGTCGCTGGATCGTCAGCATTGTGCTGTCTGTCCTGTGCTTGAATGGTGTTGCGCTTTTTGATACTTGCCACATGTTGGTGTCTCTGTATATCTGGTATACAGAGGGTTTACATCAAATATAGATGGGTTTGTGGTATATCCAACTCAACATACATCTATGTTGCTAGGGGCAGGAGCGCTCACTTGGTCTCACTATGTCGGTTACATCTCGCCGCGAAACGACGCACATCAAATTCGGGCTACACAAAAGCCAAACAACAGCAGCGACCACCTTGCGAGCTGCCGACATCCGCGTGCACCAAGACTTGCGATGGCGCTGCCGCGACCGCCTGCACGTGTGCTACTGCTACTACTGTTCGTGTGTGTACTGCTGGCGCAGCCTGCACTGAGCTGCTGCCCAAACTCATGCAGCGGCCACGGTATCTGCACAAACAAGGGCAACGGCTGCATCTGCTCGTGCTTCAAGGGCTTCACTGGCGGTGACTGCTCAAGCCGTGCGTCTGCGTCAATGTACTGTTGTGCGGTTGTGTTGCAGACGCACATGACACCTAGCTAATCGGTCTTGTCTCTATGGCTCTGCATTCGTTGTGCATCTGTGTGCACTCGCTCTTCCCTCTGTATACGACGTGCACTACGAGCAGGCACGTGTCCGACCGGACCGGCGTGGAACGACATCGCAGTCGCGACCGATCGAGCGCACCTCCCAGCCGTGTGCTCGAACCGCGGGTTGTGCGATGCGATCACGGGCAAGTGTGCGTGCGACATCGGCTTTACTGGCCGTGCGTGCAACCGCTGTGAGTGCATTGGCTCGCTTGAAACTCACATGAACGAGACACTAGTGTTGTACAGCAGTTGCCTCGTTGATACTCACGTGCGTGTGTATGCACACTTGCTGCTGCTCAGTGGCGTGTCCAAACGACTGCTCTCGCCATGGTGACTGCCGGTCGATGAAGTTCCACGCGCTCCGCAAGGACAAAGGCGCCGGCACGATCTTCCGCTACGACACGAACTGGGACAGCGAAATGGTCTACGGCTGCGTCTGCGACGACTTTTACGAGGGTGGCGACTGCTCTAAGCGTACGCTGCGTGCTGTGTGGCGCTGCAGTCTTGATGCACGGCGTTCCACTGCGACTCACACACGATCGCGTCACTGTCTATCTGTACTCACGCAATGGCGGCATGCTGCACAGGCACGTGTCCGACTGGGGACGACCCGCTCACTGGCGCGTCGACCGACTTGATCTTTGGGTTCCAGAAGAACGACAAGCAAACTGTCTACTGCGCCGCAACAGTGAGCCACTTGCTGTTGCTCTAGCGCTGCAGACTGTTGCTGGATGCTTGTGCGCTCACTGCGATCGTCTTTGTCCGTGCTGCCGTTGCCAGAGCGGGACGTTTACATTGGCGTATAAAGGGCAGACGACCGTGCCGATCAGCGCGACCGACAAGGCCGACGTCGTCCGCGCAAAGCTGAATGTACGTCCAGCGTGCACTAAGACAGATGGAGAATCGAATGTCGGATACTGAAGTTGAGCGCGCATCGATCGATCGCAGGCGATCTCGACGCTCCGAAGCGTCAACGTGCTCTACTTAGGCACAGCAACGTCGATGTGCACGGCCGAAGGCAACTTCGTCACGATGGAGTTCACACAGAACTTTGGCTCGTGCGTCCATGCGCATTGATCACTTGCAGTCGGTTTTCGGTCCTGTATGCATGCATCGACGCTACTGACAGCACAGTGCTGTCTGTTTGTGTGCATGTACATGCACATGTGCTGCTACAGACTACCGCTGCTCGTGGGCGAGAGCTCCAAGCTCGTGCACGCGGGCGTCGGGAGTACACCGACGCTCATCATCACCAAGGGCGAGGACGGCTCGAAGGAGAACGAGCAGTGCTCGAACCGCGGTCGGTGCGACCAGAACTCGGGCGTCTGCTCGTGCTACAGCGGGTACACGACAAGCGGCGGGAACGGCCTCCCAGGCGACCGCGGCGACTGCGGCGCGCCAGAGCTCACGATCGTGTCGTGTCCCGGTGAGATCGCGTGCAGCGGCCACGGCTACTGCTCGGATGCACCGCAGTTCCGCTGCTTCTGCGTGCGCGGCTGGACGTCTGGCGACTGCTCAATCCGCACATGTCCGCGCGGCGTCGCGTGGTTCGACCTCCCGACAGCCGACAACCGCGCGCATGCGCTCGCGACGTGCTCGGGTATTGGCGTGTGCGACACTGTCAGGGGTGAGTGTATGTGCCCCATGCCGTTCGAAGGCGCTGCGTGTGAGCGCATGGCGTGTCCAGGCCTCGACGCACCGTGCAGCGGCCACGGTCGGTGCCTCACAATGGCCGAACTCGCGCTCGAGGCGCGCAGCAACGGCGAACCACTTGCGATCACGTACGGCAAAGTACCTAACAACCCGCGGACGTGGGACTTTGACAAGATCCAAGGCTGCGTCTGCGACGCTGGGTACACAGGCCACGACTGCTCGCTCCGGTCGTGTCCGCGCGGCGACGACCCGCGCACGACCGGCCAGACACGCGAGGTGCAGACGATCGTCTGTCGCCACACACAAGTGACAACGTTCACGCTCAGCTTTCGCGGCGAGCGCACGGCGCTGCTGTGGTCCGACATCACGGCGCGCGATCTCCAGAATGCGCTCCGCGCCGTGTCGTCGATCGGTACTGTGCGCGTGACGTACTCGACAACCGGCGCAGCGTCGCCGGCGTGCACGCTTGGAGGCACAAACAAGATCGCAATCGAGTTTGTCGACGCGCTCGGTGACGTGCCGCCGCTGCGTGTCGACCTCGGTGCGAACGCAGCGCTCGTGCCCGAGTTCACGATCGAGTGCGACGGCGTCGGGACGTCCAAGCGCGGCACGGGCGAGAACGTCGAGTGCTCCAACAAGTGCGTAGCTGTCGATCTGTTTATCTATTGGTATGTATGTGTATGTACATCGGATCGAGTCGCTGACGGCACCGTCATGTGATCGATCGACGTACATGGTGGCGTCGCTCTCTGTGTATGTGTATGTGCATGTGTATGTGTATGTGTATGTGTATGTGTATGTGCTCGACGTGCACATCCAGTGGCGTATGCAACTACGCGACCGGCGCGTGCATGTGCTTTGACGGCATGATCAGCAGTGACGGACTGAGCGCCGTGGGGCTGCGCGCAGACTGCGGACTCGCACAGTCAATCGACGACCCACTCGCCAAGAACCTGCTCATTCAGGCGTGACGCGACGATGTCCGCTACGACCGCCATCTGCTCAAGAGCTCAACACTGTCAGCAACACTGTCAGCAATACGAATCCGATCGGAACGGCCCCCACTTGCTCGCTACTATTGTACTCGCCCATGCACTGACTGGCGCAGCTGATAGATACACACACGCTGCGACGCACCTCCTGTCCATCCGTTCTGTCTGTCGTAGTATGCGTCATGTCCAACTGACCGACCGCTCATTCGACCGACCACTCCAACAACCCACCACCACCTTCTCCTACTGCGGCATGACTTCGTCCCACTCGTACCCGAGCACGCGCGCCATGAAGCCCGACTTACTCTCTTTCTGCGCCGCACGCATCTTGAAGACTGCGTAGCACGTCTTGCACACACGCTGCGGGTCCTTCACGGCCTTGCCGCTACTCGTCGTGCGACCGGGAAAGTCCTTTGGGAACCGAAAGAGCTCGACTGTGAACGCCGAGCAGTCCGAGCAGCAGACGCAGCCGCAGTGGCGGCAGTGGTGCCGCCGGCTCCCAAACTTGAACTTGTTCGCGCACTGCATGCACACACGGCGATCCTTCTCGTCGATCCACGTCGGCGGCTGCGTGATCGCGCTAAAGAGCTTGCGCCAAAACTTGCGCGGCGCAACGTCGAGCACGAGCCGACCAGTCGCGTCCGGGGCATTGAGGTACGCACCGTGGCGAATGAGCGCGCATGCGATGTCGACGAGTTCGCGCTCGACTGCTGCATGCAACAGCGTCGCGCCGTCCGGGAGCTGCGCGTTCGGGTCCGCGCCTTTCGACAGGAACAACTCGGTGATCGCCGGGTCGGTCTGCCGCGTCGTGAGCACGTGGACTGCGAGCGGCGTCTGGAGCCGCGCGTTCACCTTGTCGACCTCGGCGCCGTGCTTCACGAGGTAGTCCACAAGTCGATAGCCGTTCTTGCGGTCGCGCGAGACCGCAAAGTGCAGCGCGTTGTTCGCGTTCCGGTCCGTGAGCGCCACGAGCGCGCGGACATCCGGCGCTTTGCAGAGCTCCATGACGATCGCGTAGTGGCCCTTGCGGACTGCAAGATGGAGCGCGGTCTGATGGTGCTTGAGTTCGCGAAAGAGCACGTCGGCCTTGAAGTGCAGCAGCAGCTTCACGATCGCACTCGCGCCGCGGTCGACCGCCTCGATGAGAGGCGTGCGGCCCTCGGCGTTCACAATGTTTGGCGTGCAGCCGGCCTCGAGCAGCATGCGCGCGATCGGCGCGTCGGTCGTGAGGTGCAGCGGCGTGTTGCCGTCGTCGTCGACCGCAACGACGTCGGCCTCCCAGTCGAGCAAGATCCCAACGACTTCGTTGTTCGAGTGCATCGACGCCGTGTGCAACGGCGTGCGGCCGCGCCGGTTCCGCGCGTTGATGTCCGAGCCGTTCTGCAACAACTTGAGCACGTCGTGCTCGTTGCAGCAGTTCGCCGCAACGTGCAAGACCGTATCGCCCGGCTCCATCGCGACCGATCGCGGCCCGTTCGTACTCATCGTCGCGCGACTGTCCTGCGCGTCCGTGTACTCGCGCGTAAACCGGAACCGCGACGCCATGCGCGTGCCGCGCGCTGCGGTGTCGCTCAGTGCCGCCGCGTCTGCGAGCGCCGACGCCGACGTGGACGCCGACGACGCCTCCTCGCTCGAGTCGTCCGACACGGGGTCGCTCGACGCCGACTGCGCGGTCAAACGCTGCTGCTGCTCCTCGAGCTCGAGCGCTGCTGCTGCGCGTTGCGCTGCTTGCTCCTGCAATTCGCGCGCTGCTTGCGCTTGCTCCTCTGCGCGCTTGGCTTCGAGTGCGCGGCGCTCGTCGGCCTGCATGCGCGCTTCAGCTGCTTGCTGCTCGCGCAACAACTGCGCCTGCCGTTCACGGTGGAGTTGCAGCAGTTTGCGGAAGCGCCGCCGCGCGAGGAAGCCGCGGATCACGCGCTGTGCGACAGCACTTGCGATCTGGAGTCGCGCAAACCGGCGCCGCGCGAGCAGTCCGCGCACGGCCGCCTGGATGAGCACGACAAACTCGCCGTAGCGCTTTGCAAGCTGCGCTTCGACAAACTGGATCGCCGAGCGCCGAAAGAACACGCGCGTCGTACCGACTTGAATGCCTGCGACCGATGCACCACGGTTCGTTGCTGTCGCTGCAGCAGCAGCAGCTGCGAGTTCCGGATACCGCTCGGCGTGGGCCGCAAGCAAGAACTCGACGAGGAGACTCGCAGCCTGGCGACGCGCGTCGCTGTCAAAGAGCTCGTCGGCACCTGCAGCTTCCGGGATCTGCCGCAAGTACGCGCCGTTCGCGAGCGGCCGGTACCGCTTGACAAACTGCTGGTGTGCAATGCGCACGGGGTAGCCCGCGCGGTTCACGCGCACGGCTTCGAGCACGCCGCCGGCCTTGAGCTGGTCGCACACGCGCTTCGAGTCAAAGTCGGCCGCGCGCGCATGGTCGTTTGGCTTGAGACACCGCACGTAGTGACAACTCGTGACGCTGATCGTCTCGATGAGCTCCTTGAGCTGCGTGCGGAACTGCGAGCCGAGACTCACGCGGCCCGACGCACTAGCTGCGCGGCCTTTGAGGATCCCAACGGGTCGATTTGTGTTTGCACCACCGGCACTCGAGCGCCGGCGCGTGTCGCTACTGCTGAGCTGCAACAGACTGCGCACGAACGGCTTGGACGACCGCTTGATGAGGTGCGTCAGCTCGGGGTACAGCACATCCTTGTTCTTCTCGCAGAACCCAAACGTGTCGTACGCAACGGGTCCGGCGTAGTGGTGCACGACAAAGTGGTGGTTCGCCTGCTGCGTCTTGTCGGCTGAAAAGTGCGCGTGCGCTGCATGTGTCCGCAGCAGCTTGCGCGCAAAGTTGCGGTCGTTGCCCTGCGGGACAATGCACTCTTCGTCGAGCGCCGTGAGGATCCCAAACGGCCGGCCCTGGATGAGCTCAATGCACGCGCTGTTGTCGGGAAAGTTGATGAAGCTCCACGCAATCGCTTCGCGCTCGTACGTCTCCTGCTCGAGCCGTAGCACTGTCTTGTTAAAGTGCTGCTGCAGCGTCTCGTTCGCGTAGTTGATACAGAGCTGCTCGAACGAGTTGTGCGCGAGGTCCTCGAATCCAAAGATGTCAAGGAGCCCAATGAACGCCGTGTTGCGGCCGGCACACTCGACAATGTCGTTGATGCGTCCAACGAGCGTGTCAAAGAGCTTGCCGTAGATGAACCGCGCAAGTGCGTCGCGCGTGTTCTCAGCCGCTTCCGGCAGCAGACTGATCGAGTACGTCTCGTCTTTCGCTTGGATCTTGCGAAAGCAGATCGCGGCTTCGAGGCCGGCTTGGTCGACTTCGAGGTACGTGAGCACGACCTGGAGCGACGCCGCGCACGTCGATGCGATCGCCGACCCGTCGGTCCCGGACGCGTCATGCGTCGCGTCAAACTCGAGGTTCCCAAGATGCAAGAGCATCGCGATCGTCGAAAAGATGCTCTCCATCGTCGAGGCGTCAAAGCCCATGACGTGCATCGCGCTCTTGAGGACGCGAAACTGCTCGGCGTCGTCGACGCCGTCCTGCCGCTGCGTGCACGTGCTCTGGTTCAGGTAGTGGAACGCACTGGGGTCGTCAAGGTGCCAGCGCTCGCGCTCAACGTCCGATGCGCCCGCGACGAGTTCGTAAAAGATGTGGTAGTTGCGCTCCGACTCGGCTTGGTACGCGAGCCGGACCTTCTCGAGCAAGTACGTCTGGATCGATGCCCCGATGAGCGCACCGCGGTCCGAGAACTGCATCTTGATGAACTTGCCAAAACGCGAGCTGTTGTCGTTCCGGATCGTTCGGGCATTGCCAAACGACTCAAGGATCGGGTTCGACGACAGCACTTGTTTCATCACGCTACTGTCGTCGTTGTTATCAACAACATCGGTCCGTTCGTGCGTCTGCGCAATCGTTGCGAGGTACTGCATGACAAACTTTGTGCTCTCGGTCTTGCCAGCGCCGCTCTCGCCACTCACGAGGATCGACTGGTTCGACTGCCCGTGGTGCGCAGCCTTGGTGAGCGGACTCATGAGCGACCGATACGCTTTGTCGGCGATGCTAAACACGTGCGGCGGCATGTCGCTCACGTCTTGGCCGACGTCGCGCTTGTCGCCATTCCGGATGTACTTGCGCATGATCGTGTCCGAGTAGATGCCAATGTTCTTGAACGGGTTGATCGCCAGCAGAATCTCGCCTGCAGTCGTTGACACAGCCAGTCGGTCAGTCAGACAAGCAGCTACGCGAGCGAGTAGCTCGATGCACACACGCACATACCAGTGAGTGTGTAGATCTCGTTGATCTTGAAGCGCTCGTTGAGTGTGTGGCAGATGCCGGGCTCGTGCAGGTGCGGGAGCTGGATCAGGTCTTCCACGAGGTCCTGCCGTCAACGTCCAAGCGCATACACCGTCAGTATGTGGATGGATATATACACAGCGCGTAGTATAGCAAGCAGTCGCTGGCGTACCATGTCGTGGCTGTTTGCGAGCATAACGTTCTCTGTCTCTTCGTTCTCGACCGCTGCGACGTCGAGTGCGAGTGTCTGGTCTGTGCGTGCGTTCGGACCGTCAATGAGCCGCACGACGACTTGCTGCGGCTCGCCAGCAGCCGATGCGCCGACGATCTTGACGACCGTCGCGCGGCGCCATTCGTCGCTCGCAGCGTCGCGCATCCATAGTCCGACACCTTTCTCCATCGTGTGCTGTGGTGGTAGCGATGTGTGCCTCGAGCGACGTCAAGTCCACTTACGCAGCAAGCAGTCGCGGTGATCTGCTGCAGAGGTGGCGCGCAAGCGAGTGAAGAGCAAGTCGCGAGCGCCGTGAACAGCTACGCGTGACTGGTTTGACGAGTGTGGCTGTCGCGCAGCGCTAAGCGACAGTAGCAGCAGCAGCTGGCACGTGCGTGCGGAAGAGGAGGTAGAGAAAAGTAGAGAAAAGGTGTGTGCGTGCACACTGCTGACTGGCTGACTGGCTGGCTGGCTGGTTCGTTGCTTGGGGAGTGGTGACAGGCACAGCGAGCGCTGACGGTATGGGCGGCGGCTACGATATACTGGTATACACGCACGCACAAGCACACGAGCTGCTTGTGATGAGCGGCAGCGACGACGGCGCTATTTGTCGCTTCTGGGTCGCGGGAGTCTGTGTGTGAGCGAACGAGCGAGCGAGCAAGGGAGCTGCTGATGCTGCTGCGTTGTCTGGTGGAGAAGAGAGGCGCGCGAGCGTAGCAGCGACGGCACGAGCGTGCGTTCGTACGTCCCAGTTGCTGCGATTCACAGACGGTTGCTGCAAGACGGCGAAGACGCGAGTGTGGCTGGTGAAGTTTGCAGCATCGGAGTGACGGTCATCTCGTCCTGTCGGTCATTCGCAGTAGAGAAGAAAAACAGGGAGCGCGAAGAGCCAGCGCTTGCTCGAAAACAGCAAGCGACGGACGCTTTTCGAGAAGATCTGGGTTGTCGTCGCTCGCGCACATTGCGACACGTGCACAAGCTCAATTTTTTAGGAGCTGTTGTTTGATGTTGTGGATGCACCTACTGCTTGTGGTGGTCGCTTGTATCGATGCATTGAGAGCGGCGTCAAGCAGGATGCAGCAGCGCGCTCCTTGTCCAAGCAAGGTCTCTCGCTCTCAAGTCCGCCCTCGAACGTACGTTAAGCGACGGATAGATGTCATTCGCATTCGTTCGTTCCAGATGTGCAAAAGTGCTGCCTCGACGTCGTCAGGTGCTGTTGTCGTCACATCGTCGTTCGACTCACATGTCAATCAGTCAGTGGGTTCACTCTGGCTCGCGTAGCTTTTGCTGCCAGGTGCTCTCTCGCAACAGCAGCAATAGCAAACTCTCCTTGACGCGAGGTATTTTTCTACCTGCATCGCTGGCTCGAATGCAAGCTCCGTCCTGACCCACGTCGTGTGCATGACGCGCTCCCAGCAGACAGAAGACATACAAGGACAAGTGCATGCAATGAACGGTATCTACTATTGTCTGGCACTCGTCGACGTTGTAGATGCGACTATCAACTTGTATTCTGTACATACATGCGTAATGCACAGAAAGTATCATCTCAGCGGCGTTGTCGTGGAGTGTACTGCGCTATGCAGCACGCGACCAACGTAGTCGGCGCAAAAGTTGCGCACGGGCGACGAGCACTCGGTGCTTGGCGCAACTCCTTGGTTGCCATCACTTGAGAGCTGCAGAGGCGGCACGGAGACCGTCGCGATGCGCAGCCCTGCCTCTGCTTCGCGGTCCTCTTGTCGCGCTGCGATCAGACGCTTTCGCGGCGTACACGGGCTGCGTGGCATATATAGGTATAGAGCAGACAGTCAGTGAGGCGGCAGCAGCGACATACACATGCGCGCACCAGCAGGGGATACACTTGACGAGCTCGCGATCCACGACGAACGCACCGCTCGAGTTCTTCCGTGGGCATTGCTTCTGCTCGCTTGTGTGCGTCTCGACCTCGGACTTGGTCGCTTGAGGAGCGAGTAGATCAGCGAATGACAGACACTACACACGAACGCACTCGCGAGGTTCGGTGTCTCATCTAAACTCCACATCCGTGATGATTCGTTTACACATAAACCTCACGTCCTTTGAAAAGATCGTCGCATTCCTCGCAGCATCACACCAATCATTAGCCGACCAGACTTACTTGCAACAACATACCAATTCGTAGCCGAGCAATTTGCCTCGAGACATCACGCAAATACAAATAGTATCCATCCTTGTTAATTACGCGACAGCTGTGCTAGCTTCGCCGGGCTATGCAAGCCAAATTGGCATATATGAAAGCTGCATGTATTGATGATTTATCCGATCCTAAACACAATATAACAAAATATGCAACCTGGCTACGGGAATCAACTGACAGTTGAGAATATACCTGAGTACAATTGAAATCCAAATATTTGCACATACATGAACTGGCCGTCGTCATGCATTGTGTAGTACAATTAAGAATACGGCGTTTTGCACACACAAACCTTGCCCTCGTCATGCATTGTGTGATCATATAGAATCTCCACGTACACGTTAGATGTACAGCGAAGGGCCGCAACGTTCACAGGTCATCTGACTATGCGAGAGACGCAAAGGTGGTTTAACGATTGGCCCTGCGCCATGTTGATGGTCAATGCGAACGAGAGCTGCAACAGATAGTAGCCCGTTGGCCGGCGATCACACCCGTAAAATCTCTAGAATGATGTAGTTGAGACGCAGCTGTCGAAGTTCGAGTCCTGTTGCAGTGACCATGTTACGCATCAGCATGGACGGTGTATCAACCTATTGCTTGAGATCGTGCGGAACGCATGCCATACGATATATTTGATCGCTCACCTCGACAATGTCGATGAAAAGAAAATCGACAGTATTAAAGTAAAGCGAATTAAGTTAATTGGAAACTGCAGTCGACGAAAGTTTATTGACTTTATAATAAAACAGCAAATTTTCTATCGATGGAGCTGAGGATGCCATGGACGTCGTCACGTTTCAATGTTATTGATGTCACACGTCAGCATAGACGGCGTACAATGTACAGGATTCGCTCACTTCATCACGAATGGTAAATGACAACGAACAATACAGAAGCGCCATCGGACAAGGATCAGACAATTGCTTGAGACAGTTCTCATCTGAAAACTTGGAGAGCTGTGAAATATTTGGGCTTGGAGTTATTTTAATTGTGAAATTCCAGAGCGGCAGCAGTATATTATATCACGTCTGGCGAGAATACAACGAGGCGGGTTTGCGCTGGAAATCATCCGATATGATTTTCACACAGGCGTGCGCCTCTTAAAATTTTGTTATACACACCATTAAATATGACTCATACGGCAAGGACTACTGTTGCACGAAGAAAAAAATAATTTAAAACAATAGCGACAACGCAAGAACAAAAGTCGATTGACGAACGACATCATCGATGCTCCAGATTCACCACCAAATTGTGTCTTCTTTTTCGAAGACAGAGAGCAACAATAAACTGCCCAAACTGCCGAACGCCACACATTTTAACAAATTAACTTTGTTAAAAAATTATATTATAAAATACCAATTTAACTAGAATAGGCTACCGGGCTTCATCCGTTCAAATGTGAGGCCACCCATTCCGTTTGAAATTCAGTCTAGTGTTCCCACCATGCTTGTTATTTCCTTTGTGATGCGACCCTAGTTGCATATTCGATCCCTCATTCTAAAACCTTCCAAGAGCAGGAACACAGTCGGCGCTGATGAGCTTCATCGCGCAACCGCGGTGTAGAATCAAGCGCGCTCGGATATTGTGGCGACAGACCGACGACTTCAGTGACGCCAGCTCGAGATCGCGGAACAGCGTCGACCCGTTCCTGTTCCGATCCTTCGTTTTTCACTTCCATTCATAACATTTTATTTTTGGTCGGTTCAATGCGCCGCCGCCGAGCAGCGTTGTAACACGATAGCCGAGCTACTCCGACTTGGTATTAAACTACACGACACTAAGAAAACGTTTCCAGTCGTGTTAGACAACTCGAAGTTTTACTTCGGAATACTGAAAGCGCCGAGCCTGTTTGTAGAGCTGCGTACATACAGTACGTTATGTCCATGGTGGCGTTCTCTCGTTTCCAACATTTTTTGAAACCTAGGTGATCATGGAACGCGAGGGTGGCATGATGGTACGTTGCATTAAAGGTTGGACGACTAGACAATCTCTGTTGGTGCGATTTGGTGAACCATGTCGAGTGATATCTACTGTAAAATAGTAGCCTGTATTTTGGACCAATTGCTTTTTATTGCTTATCAATACAAATGTACAGGAACAGATCGTATTTTACTCAAAGACGCGATGCTTCTAGACTAACTACTCATCGGCTCATGGTGTAATTGCACTACCATTTCCGTCAACTGCTGCGCAACACGATGCAACGCTGAGGTGGCATGATGATGCAATACACTGAAGATTGGACGAAATGCTCTCGGTGCGATTTGGTGCAGAACATGTGTTCGAGTGTTTATGCAGCACGTAACTTTTTTATTTTGTACTCTAGCTGGTCATCATGATTTTCAGTGTCCTGATCAAGTGCTCTCGGGTACTTAATGCGGCGGAGCAGCCAACCCTAGAGGTTGCTGACGTACGGTTGAGTGATGTCGAATCTACAATAGTAGCCTAGATGTTTATTTAGATGTACGCGACCTAATGTTATATAGGTGCTCTGAGATTAATTGCTTATTAATTGCTGTTTAATACAAAAGTACAGGATGAGATCGTATTTAGCTTGAAGACGCAACTTCCTCTCGTCCTTGCTCTCCTTATTCGCACTCAGTTGTTGTAGACCCTCTCGCCTGCAATTGCGCATGCACAAGCGCTTTGTGCGTGCTGTTCCAGCTGGTAACGTCAGCTTGCCCACTAATGCACACAGAACAACAATAGACGCGATGCCAGACGAACTGCTCGGCATCTGTGTTGTGTACCTTGGTGGACTCAACTACTTCTTTGCTGTCGACGAGCTCTGCCCCGTTGTCTCAAAGGTCGGAACGACCGACGGACAGCTCCATGTGCAGATCGCACCGTTCACTCGCGCGAGAAGCGGTGCTGGCAACAGCTCACAGGTCAGTCTGAACAATTGATCATCGTTGCGCTGGGCAAACTGTAGCCATCTTGCCAGGAGACGCCACATAGCTACATTCGCTCCAGCTCCTCTCACTCGCATGTTTCCCACAGGAAGCCGATGGCGACAACAGCTACGTGCGCTATGCACGCAACGACATCGACGCCGCAGAAGAGCAGGTGTACGAGCACATGGATCGCGCACTCCAATACCACGTGCGCATCGGCGCGCTCTCGAGCCTCCCGCGACGCGTGCACAAGTTCTCGCACGTATACGTGCGCTACTCGTTCTTCAAGGCCGGCGCTACACAGACAGCACATGAGGCAGCCGTGGAGAGCCATGTCAGCGGCGGCGATGTGCGCTTCGACCACGAGCGCCGATTCGCGGTCGATGTCACCGATGCGTTCGTCAAGTACATCTCGAGCGCGAGTCTCACATTCGAGGTAATTCGTTGTTGCTTCTGTTGCTGCTGCTGCACGTACGAACGATGCACCCACAGCTGCGTGCTATCAGACCATGCCATGGCGGAGCCTGACAACACACTGTTGCTGCTGATTGCGCGCCTTTTGTCAGGTCTTTGGTTGTAACCAGCCCGACTGAGGGAGCAGCGTGACGACGACCCGAAGGTACACAACGACGCTGAGCACGGCATTGCTCCACCCATGTTCGTATGTGCGAGCACGGAATCAAGCAGACAGGTGCTGGTTGCTCATATGGCATCAGAACGTCCACACATGGCAAACAAGACCACGAATGTAGCGGTCCATGTCAGTGACGACAGCCGCACAGCTCGCCTCCGCCTCATCCTGCTGTTGCTACTGCTAGCTGTCGCCACTCTAGTAGCTGTTGGTGTAGCACTGCAGCGGCTTGCCAGGGCCGTGCCGAAACGACACCGAGTCGAGCGCGACGCTCTCGTAGCCTCTCGTAAAGTCGCCGAGGATGCGCACGGACGTGAGTGCCGAGAGGACGCTCACGAACTCGCACTGCGACGGCTGCAGCCAGGACAAGATGACGTTCTTTGGGTCCTTGCGCCACCCTGCGAGTTCGTGGAGCGGCAAGCGAAACTGCGTCGTCGTGCCGTCGTACGTAAACACGGGACTGAGCGGCATCGCGAGCGTGACGCCTGTGTTCATACGGCACGTGCTGCACTCGAGCAGTGCGAGGTTGCCGCGGCCAAAGAGGTTCAGGTTGTCGGCGTTGAAGCTCCCCTCGGCCGACGAGAGCACAAAGTCGAGACTGCCGCCGTACGCTGACCACTGGTTCCCAAGGAACTTGGCTGGTGCACTAAAGTGCCAAAGCATCGCGTCGTCGCCAGTCGCGTCGCTCTTGCGGTGGATCACAGCGTCAATGCCGTAGATGTAGTAGCTCAACAACGCGCCGCGCGAGATCGGCTGGTAGCTCGGCAGCTGCGCGCTAGGGCCGTTCGCAATGATGCGCCAGTCCTCACTATCGCGGTCAAATGTGCTCGTCACGAGCGCCTCAGTCGCGGTGATCGTGATGAGCGCGCTCTTCGAGACCTCGACACCGTTCGTCAATGTGTAGCGAAACTCGGCGTACTGATGCACCGTCGCAGTCGCAGGCGCAGTAGTAGGCGCATTAGCGTCATACAGAACGTGTCGATGAGGCGCTGCTCATGATGCTAGCTGGGCCTGAAGGCAGTCGCGACGACACACATTGAGCCCAGTACGCACCTTGGTGTGCAGTGGTGGACCACCGTAGTCGGCGCGCACGAACACGACGCGGTTCTTGGATCCCGTCACTGCTGTCGGTACGGACGTGATCGGCGTTGCGTCTCTCTTGGGGTCGTACCCATAGGTACTGAAGACCTGCGAGAGCTGGTAGAGCTGTCCGTTCTGCGGCAGCGATGTGATCGTCGCACTGAGCTGCGAGGTGACAAACGTGACAACACAATGTCTCGACAGTGTCAGTCATGCCATGCGCGCACCATAGATGTAAACACTTTGGTATAGTAGTCGCGTACCACTGCGCCGTTGCGATTGAAGCCCTTGAGCGTGATCACTTCTTCGGTGCCTGGTGTGACGTGGTACACGAGGTCTCGCGCAATGGGGCTGTGCATGCGGTGAGACTGCAGCAGAGAGAGCAACCACGCGAGGTTTGCGCGTATACATACATGCATAGCATTCGTACATGTCGGCAGATGCGCGTTGTGTCGACATCAGCAATAGTAGCAGCATGAGCGAGCGCGTCGCGCGCCAGGACGTCGTCGTTGACATCGTCGTCGTTGTCCACGTCGTTTCAAGGTGTAAACAACAGACGAGGAGCTCATATGAACTAACAAACAAAGGTGTATTCTGCTC
Source organism: Globisporangium echinulatum (assembly GCA_023336405.1). Lineage (NCBI taxonomy): Eukaryota > Oomycota > Peronosporomycetes > Pythiales > Pythiaceae > Globisporangium > Globisporangium echinulatum. The sequence continues at coordinate 10,432 of JAADWX010000002.1, read as the reverse complement.
CGAATGCAGTACATTACTTCATATATGTGCTATCGTAATAGTAGCTACATTGATGAGCCTACTACAATAAAATATTCACTCGAATACGCAAAAGCGCAAACTCACAGAGCTCTAATGAAGCTCTTTGCGGTACGCTGTTTCCTGTTCCCTCCGACATACCGCCAACAACAAGTAGTGCACACAACAACAACACGGACCTCGTTGACAGCGACACCAACAAGCAAGCAACATGGGCGGCATCTTTGAACCGTCCGAGGCGATCAACTACAACTTTGTCGCCGGTGTCTACGGCTTCTTTAGTGCGATCTGTCTGGTGCTGATCGGTCTGCACTTCTACACACCGGCAGTCGAGGGCTTCTTCGTCACGCTCGTGCCGTTCCTGCCGTGCTTTGTCTGGAGCCTCGTCGTGCGCAGCAAGTGGCTCAAACAGCAGCAGCAGCAACAACAACAAGGGGACGCGACGATTGCGAGTGACAGCGTTAGCGCAGACAGCGCAGAGACCAAGAAAGACAAGTAGCAATTGGCCAAGTGGAATGTGCTGCGGTGCGTTCAAAGCGCCATTGTGGACAGCCACAGCAGCAGCTACGTGTTTGTCATGGTGAAGCAATAGACTCGTTCTCTCAGTGTACGTATGCATTATGTATATGCCCATGTGTGGCGTGCTGTACGCTATCGCAACCGTGTGTCAGTCACCAGTCACGCTGCTGCTGCGCGCGATGCGAGCGCGAGCGCTTGGAGCTCCGTCACGGCGTCGTGCCATGCAGGTGCGGCTGCATGCAGCTTGTGCATCTCAGTGCTTGGCAGTTCGAGCTCGACGCGCGCAAGCAGCGCATGGAGAGCTGCCATGTACGCGGCCGCGCGCTGTGTCGCTCTGCTGCTCGTGGCGGCTGTAGCGGTCGCTCTCTTGTCGCGTCGATCGTCGACAGAGTGGCTTTCCCGCTCATTCTCGTCGCTCATCGGCGCGAGTGCAAACTGAAAGAGCGGTGTGAGCGTCGGTGCAGCTGCGAGTACAATCTCGACGCGTGCGCTGCTCAAGAGCTCGTCGACTATGAGCTGCGCGGCGCAGTGCGGCGTCCACTGCACGGCCGACATGGCCACGAGCGCATCTGCAGCACGCGTGAGGCTCGCGGCAAAGTGCGCGTCAACGAGCGCTGCGGTCGTCGCTCGGCTCTCGAGTCGCGCGAGCGCGTCGAGTGTCACCGTCGCACTGCAACCACACACAGTCACATACAGATAGACACATCGAGTCGTAAGTCAGAGACGATTGCCAGGTGCAGCTCATGAATTTCGTTAGTACGTCGTACCTCTCGACTGCGTCGACGCTGTGCGCAGTGTGTGCGACGACGAGCGCGACGTCAAAGAGCTGCTCGTGCACGCGCTGCATCGTCGTGAGGCGGCCGTGCTGCAGATAGTGCGCAGAGACCGCGTCGTGGCCGCGACCTGCCGACACATTACGCAATAGCAGTGTGAGCGTCAGGCATCTACATCCCCCACTCATTCGCTATCATACAAAGACATACAAGCAGCACAGAACGTACGCTGCAAGAGCTCCGCGACGTGCTGCACAACGCGACCGAGCGCGGCTTTTGTAGGTGTGTGCTCAAAGTTGAGGATGTGCCGCGCAGCGACTGCGTCGAGCACGTCGTGCACGTGCGGCAGCAGCGTACGGTCGAGCGAACCGGCCATGAGCTGCTGCAGCACTTCGAGCGCAACGGCAGTCTCAGCTGGCGCAATGACACCGGGTGTGATCGACGCGTCGGCGTCGCCGCGGATGCGCGCAAGCAGCAGCGGCACGTACGTCTCGGGCGACACGAACCGACCGACGAGCTCGGCGACAACGCGGAGCTCGCACTCAATGTCAGATGTGCGCCACTCGCGTAGGAACGTCTGCACGAGCGCATGCGCGTCGACTGTGATCGTCTCTTCGCAGTACACGACGATCGTCGTAAGGAGCCGCACGGCGTGGCATCGCGTCGCACGCTGCCAGTGCGCGAGTTCGCGCAGTACAGGCGCGAGAAACCGCCGCGCGCGGCCGCGCACAAACAGCCGCGTCCCGAGCGCTGGTCGCGCTGGTCCGATCGGCAGTGGCAGCGGCGCGCTGTAGTTGTAGCTCGCGGACCGGCCGTCGGCACTGTACTGCTTGAGTTCGAGCACGTCGGCGCCGTGTTCGCGCTCGTAGGTCGCGCCAAGGTCAGCAAGCGTCGCGAGTGCTGCGTGCGCAATGTCGGCGTTTGTGTCGCTCACGGCGCTGAGCACGTACGGCATAAGGCGCGACTCGTGGTCGTACCGGTCCGGGAGGTGCGTGATCCAGTCACAGACCATTGCAAAGAACGCGCGGCGCACGTTTGCGTTAACATCCTGATCAAGCCGTGCAAAATAGTTGATCCGCACGTCGTGCGTGTAGAACGCAGCGACGGGAATGACATTGTCGTCGCGATGGCCGAGCAGGTCGACGATCGCGTCCGTGCCGCTGCCACGGCATTTGTCGCGGTTTGGACACGACACGAGCGCGCGCACGGCGTCGATTGCAGCGACGCGTACGCGCGCAAGTCTATGCACAAGCAAGTGCTGGCAAGCACGGACGCACGCGACACTAAAGTGCTTCATGACCGAGACCATGTGGTCGCTCACGCCCCGCAAGAGCGCACACGCGAGGACGTTTGCGTCCGGACAGGCGTCGTAGACGCCGTTCACAAGCAGCACGAGGATGTCAAACATGTACGCATGGAGGATCGACGTTGCGCTGCGTGCAAACGCGTTTGCAAGCAGCGCACCGATCAGCTCGAGGAACAGCACACGCACTTCTTCGGACGGTTCGTTGGGCCGCACGCGTGCTGTTGCAGTACTAGGTGCATCGACAAACACGCGGCCGCGCTTGAACGCGTCGTGCAGGGCTGCGTCACGCGTAAACTGCTGCTGCTGCTCGTCGTACGCAAACGCGCAGTCGATGCGGTTCACGACAGCCGGTACGAGGTACGGTAACACGCGCAATAGATCCGGCTCGTGCGCGACGTAGCGCGTTGCAATGCGGATACACACTGCGCGCACTTTCTCGATTGGGTCGTTCAACCGTCGAAAGAGCGGCTTGGCAATTTCGGCGAATGGAGGGAGCAGTGACATATTGTTGATGTTGCCGCTGGCGTCATCGACAGTGCCTATACTGGTGTATGATGGCAGTGTATCATTGGTGAGGAAGTGCGCTTCAAGTGCCAGTGCTGCTTGCTTGCGCACGCTTGGACGCTCGTCGGCGAGCCGGTTCAATTCGCGCTGCAAATTGAACGGCTGCTGCAACGCGTTGTGCGTTGTCGACAGTGATGTCGATGACACAGCGACAGTAGATGACAACGCATCTGAATCCTCTGCAGTTGTATGCAGCTGTGTGTGATGTCGTTCGCTCCGCTTCTTCGCTCTCTGCGTTGCTAGCTGTTGCTGCGCTTGTTGCGTGTGTGAGCTCCTCGACGCCTCGGACTTGCGCAGCACGCGACCGACGTCACGCTGCAGCGACTCGCGCTGCATCTGCTCCCACACGGCATCGATGTGCGTCATGACTTGCTCGTTTGATTATGCAGCTTGGAATACGGAATAGCGAGCCGTGACAGTCATGAAAAGGCGCGACGCTTCAACCAAGATCCACTCCATAATCAAATCTGATAGTGATAAAAGAAAAGGGAAACCTAGCACATGGCTATTGACACCATTTCATACACGCAAGATTTCAGCTTCTGCCCAGCTCTTACTACAGCGTCGTTCCAGCAGCAGTCGACGCTGGCAGCAGCGGCGGCGGCAGCTCAGCAGGGCTCGGAAACACAAACTCGGACTGGATCGGGTAGTGGTCGGACGGGTACCGTCCGTCGCGCGACTCGGTAATCACCTCCGTCGAGAGCACGCGCATCTCCGGACGGTAAAAGATCCAGTCAATGTGGTTCGCTGCAACGACTGCGTCGCGCTCGCCGTCGTTGTCCACACCGGCCCAGCCGTGGTACGTGAACGACACGGTCCCAATCTTCGCGTCCGACTCGGGCCAGGCCTCGCGCAGCTGCGGGCCGTCGCGCTCAGTTGTCAAGAAGCTGTACGTCGCTGTGTGGCGGTACGTATTGAAGTCGCCAACGAGGAAGAGCGGCGCAGTCTCGCCTGCGATCGCGCGCATGCGGCGCCAGAGCAGCTGCGAGCCCTGCGCGCGCGACTCGGGACCGACGTGGTCGAGCTGTGTGTTGAAGAAAAAGAGCTCTTGCTGCGTCCTGCGGACGCGGAACTTGCCCCACGTCACGAGCCGGACGCACGCTGCGTCCCAGCCTTTCGTGCCAGCAGTGTCCGGTGTCTCGGACAGCCAAAAGTCGCCGTCCGCGAGCTTCTCGAGCACGTTCGTGTCGTAAAAGATCTGCTCAAACTCGCCGTCCGGTTCGCGCGCGACACCAAAGCGCGCGTACGGGTGCGCGAGCAGCTGCGCGAGCTCGGCGAGTTGGTCTTTCAGGCCCTCTTGCGTGCCGAGGAGCACCGGGTGGTACCGATTGATGATCTCCGCGACGTGGTCTTTGCGGTAGCGCCAGCTGTTCCAGCCGTCGTTGCCGCCTGCGAACCGCAGGTTGAACGTCATGACCTTCATGCTCATTGGCGTCGTCGAGAGCTGCGGCGCAGCGCCTTTGAGACGCGGTCGACTGCGTGTTGCTACTGCTGCCGTGTCGCCCGAGAGTCCTGCTGCTGCAGCAGCTGCTTGCGTGTCGATTGAGAGTGCGTTGCTGTTGCTGCTGGCGTTGTTGACAGCACTGGGCATGCCCTGCCAGAACAGGAAGAGCGCAAAGCAAACGAACGTGCCAACGACAACGAAGAAGCGATCTTGCTTCGACTGCGGCGGTCGTGCGCGTCGGTAGTCGGCGTGCCGGTACGGGTTGCGCGGCGTCGCGTTACTTGGGAAGAATGAGTCGAAGCTGTTCATTGCTCGCGACCTCTCAACGCGCACTGGAAGGAACAGGCAGCAGCAGCAGCAGCAGCAGCAGCCAATGTGAGTCGTCGTCAGGTGGCCGCGCGTTCGTCGAAGCTCGAGCCAAGTGACGTCCCTTTCAGATGTGTGTATGCAGATGCGTGGGTCACATAAATTAGAATCTGACATCTGATGTGTTGTCATTTTGTCCATTTTCGAGTCGCAATAAAACAAAATAGCAAATCGATTCCATATATTCTCGTTTTTCATATCGCACAACTATACTACTGCAGGAAATAATCGAAAACATACTCGCGCCAAGTGAATTGACTGCATGCACTCTGGCACCATCAAAGCAGCAACAAGCAAGCAAGCAGCTCGAGAGATACGAGCAACAGCAAGCAGCACCAACTGACATGGGGGCGGGCGGCACCGAGGCACTCGCGTCGCTCGAAGCACGTGCGATCCGCGAGAAGCAGCTCGTGACCTACAGCGTCGCACTCGGCTGCAGCGCGTTCTCGGCGTTTCTCGTGCTCGGACTGGCGCTACCATCGCCCTGGAAGGTGATCAACGGCGAGTGGAGCAGCAGCATTTTGCCGAGTCTCCTCGCACTCGCAGGTGTGTGCATGTATGCATGACCGACCAGTGCCGCTATCGGCAATGCTTGTTTGTTCAAAGCGCCTTCTCTTTCTCGCTGTCTCTTCATGCGACTCGCACACTGACGGACTTGCCACATGCCGTGCAACGTCTACAGGACAATGCGTATGGGTGCTGTCGGCAGTACTCGCGCTCAAGTGCGCACAAGTGCAGGGCGAAGAGCTACTGCGCGAGTTCCATGCGAGGGTACGTACGTGCTGCGAAGGACGAGTCTTCACCCACTTGCTGTGTACGTGAGTGCGAGACATCGATGACTTACGTATGTGCACTCGTGTGTGTCTATGTGTGGCTGACTCGCTGCTGCTGCTATAGTACATGAAACGTACGCCACCTGCTCCAGCGAAAGCCGAGCCAGAGGACCGCGCAACTGCCTGTACGTTCGTAGTCATGATGCGCCACCTGACACTTGACATTTGATACTGAATACTTGATTCCTTACACCCGATACTTGATACCTAACGTATATACCTTACAGTATCGAACGTGATGAACCTCAAGAACCTGCAATCGATCTCGCCGACAATGGCGAAGACGAGCGCAACGACTGCGCGGCCGCAGCAGCGGTCGTTCTTTGACCCCGCGCCCGTCAAGACCGTCGAAGACGGCAAAGCGTACGTGCGCAAGCTCCAACAGGCGCAGAAGAAGCGCGCGGTGCGTCTATCTGTCTATCTATCTATCTATCTATCTGTATCTATCTATCTGTCTGGTTGTATACTCACAATCACTCATACCCACTCGAGCAGGACGAAGCGTCGGCCCAGGCATCGTCGTTTGGTATCAGTAGCGGTAGCATCAACAGCAGTGGCGCAACGTTCCAGCCCGACAGCTTTGGTGGCATCTACGGCACGGCGTCGATCGTTCCGCGCGTGTACCAGGCCTCGGGCTTTGATCCGTACATCCAAGAGCGGACCAAGAGCGACGAAGAGGACGCGCTCCAGACAGCGTCGCACCCGCTTGTTGCGTGGCGGCAGCTCGAGGAGTGGGGCCTCGCAATGTTTATGCACCTGTACGCGCGCAACAGTCGCCGGTTGCTCGCGTGCCACGTTAAGGACGTCGTTGAAGCGTTCATCCAGAACGCGACCGAGTTGAATGCATGTGGCGTCATGGCCGACGTCTTGCTGCGGCGCCTACCGACACAGGCATTGCTGTGTCCACCGGGTCAGACGAACCAGATGACAAACGTCTCGCTCGTCGACATGGTGCATAGCTTGACCAAGAGCCCGCTGTTTGTGTCGACGACGCGCGGCGTGAACTTGTTTGAGGAGCACACGAGCGTACGTTGTGCCCTATATTAGTCGGTTGGGACGGATCGACTGGGTAGTTAAGATGGGCAGAGGCATCTGACATGCGACATGGCTTGACTGTACGGTTCAGTTTGACAAGTACTTGAACGTCGGCGACCCCAACAGCATCGAGTACTCGTCGCTCGAGCGCCAGCAGTACGTGCTCGAGCGCCTCATCATGCTCTCGAAGGACCGCAGTCTCGATCGCTACCGCTGGAACAAAGGCTCGACGTGGAAAGGTGTGTGGATGTGTGCACTGATATCCTATTGTAGACAATGTCCTATTTTAGTACCAACACATCCTGCACTAACATTCACCACCGTACTCACTTGCGCTGCTTTCTGACGCGCGTCATTAGGGAAAGAGTGGACCGAGAGCCTGCCGTCGGACGCCGAGATCCTCATGAACGTCTTTTGCTGTATGATGGACAACATGCTCCCGGCCGACAGCGAGCGCGACCGGCCGTTCTGGAAGTCGTATTTCCTCGGCAAAGGGCCGCGCCGACCGTTCACGCCGAGCGTACGGAGCCGCCTGTTTGTTGTGCGCACAGTCGCGCGGCCGCCGCATTTCAAGATCCTCGCGCGCGCGGCCGTGCGCGAGATCGTCCCAGTACGTTGTCAGCGATGCGTCGGCGTTTTTCTTTTTCTCTATATTAGGTAGTGCCGCCCTGATTCACAAGTCTAAACGCACACACGCCACTCGCTTGCTTGCTTGACCAACAAACAGGGCGAGGACAACCTCTTCCACGCGATCGTCGTGTTCCTCCACGCCGTCAAGCGCATGAAAGCGGTGCGTCCGCTGCCTGTGCCTGCTGCTCCTGCATAGACGGACGGACTGGCTAACTGACTACGTCCACGCGGCAAACAGGGCTACCTCGAGAGCATCAACCTCCACCGCATCATCGACCAAGTGTTTGACGTCGCCAAGTAGCGAGTAGCAGCGAGTAGTAGCCAGCAGCCAGCAGCGCTCAGCAGCGAGTAGCAGCCAATCGAGTCGCGCATAGGCGAGTGAGAGAGACCAGGACAAAGCGACTCGCTACTACTATCGTCCTTACGCATCTACGTCGCTGTTGTCTACAAGGTCCTGACACCGCGCACCACTCCGGTGGCGGCACTCCTTTTCGTGCGCCTTGAGGTTCTCGCGGGTCTTGAACGTCTTGACGGGCGCGGACGCGGTTGCACAGAGCGCACACGCGTACGGCCGTGCGAGCTGGTGGCGCCGCTGCCAGTGGCGCTTGAGCGTCTGGAGACTCGTGAGTGCGCGGCCGCTGCCTTCCGCAAACTCGCAGCCGGTCTCGGGACAAAACTTGGGACCGACTGGCAATGGTGTCTGGGTCGCTACAATGTCGCTGAGCGTGCGGTCAGGATGCTGCTTGGCGTGAAACGAGAGCTGGAAAAAGTTGACGAACCGCTGGCAACACACGCAGCACTCGAACGGCTTGACGCCGTCGATAAGAAAGTGAACGGGCGCGACCATTGCAGGCGCGCGTGCTGCTGCTCGCGATCGCTGCGACCGTGCTGTTGTCGGTGGCTTCTTGGCTCGGCGCTGGAGCCGCTGCAGCTCGGCCTGGAGCGCTGCGATCTGCGTCTGCTGCGACTCGATGACTGCGTGCAGCTGCTGCTGGTGGTGGTGCGTGTCGTTGCTATCGGTTGATAGTGGCGTTGATGCAGTCGCTTGACTATTGCTATTGTTGCTGACACTGCTGTTCACCTGTATTAGGGCCTCGTTATCTGTATTGCTGGTGTTGAAATTGCAGTTCGCCTGTATTAGGACATCAGCATCTGCACGGCTGCTTTGCTGGCGGCTCTGAGTTGTGTGGCCTGCAACGTGGAACCGCAGTGCCGAGCGCGACGAGTAGCGCTTCGTGCAGCCGGCAACCGTACAAACGTACGGCTGCTCGCCTGTGTGCACGCGCGCGTGGTCGTGGAGCGTCGAGCGGCGCGTAAAGCGCTTGCCGCACGCTGCGCAGCGCACGTGGCGCTCGCCTGTATGCACAAACGTGTGGTCGCGCAAGTGCGCGTTGTCAGTGAATGACTTGCCGCAGCCCGGGTGCATGCAGAGAAAGTTGCGCAGCCGCAGCGCTGGCGTCTTGCGCTTCTTTCGCAACGGCGGCGGCGGCGGCGGTGATGATGACGACGATGTTGCTCGTGCTGATTGAGTGGGTCGCGACAGTGGTAGTGCTGCAGTTGCTTCATACAATGGTGAGCTCTCGCTGCTGCGGAGGTCCTGCAGCGAGAGTCGCCGTAGCTGCGGATGAGTACGAGAAGGTGGTTGGCAGGACGCGCGATGATGCAGGTCGATAGAGAGCCGATGGCTTTCGTACTGCGGCTGCTGTTGATGGCAGTTGCGTTGGCTTTGTTGGTCGTTGTAATCGTGGTGATGATTGGAGGCTGCTGCAGTCATAGGCAGCGATGTTGTTGGTGACGTTGTTGTTGTTGTTGTTGTTTCTGGTGCTGCTGTCGCTCCTGACGCGTAGAACTGCGAGAGCAGCGGTGCAGCAGCAAACCACTGCGGTGAGTGCTGTTGCTGGTGGTCATGCTGCTGCTGCTGGCGCTCGTGCATCCCGCCTCGCCGTAGCAGCGCCGAGCTGATGATAGCACCGGAGCTGCTTTGCAGCGATGGTGACGCATACTCATCTTCTGCGACGGCAAGACAGCAGCAGTACGTGCAGCATCCATGAAGTGTGTCACTGAGCAATCGACGACAGCATGGGGACGAGCATGAACGAAGCGACGCGTACCGGCGTGGCTGTAGCTGGTGAGGTACTGCTGGCTGGGGAACAACGCTAATCGACTCGGTGCCGCGGTCGCTGTCAACACTGCTGCTGATGTGTTGTCACGCTGACGCTCTCGCACATCCAGTGCATCTTGGCTGCCACTTCTCGAGGCATTGCCGCCGCTCAAGATGCTGTCGCTGCCGCCGCTGATGTGATGGTGTGTACGCGCGTGCATGCCAGAAGTGTTCATACCAATGTGACTCGAATACTGTAACTGATGACGCCTCCAAATGTTGTGAGTGGCTGCGCATTCAATAGATAAATATAATGTTGCCATATCTTGTGACTGTATATATTTTGGGGCACTTTCACAAGCTGAATGGATATGTATCCACGCACAACGTTTTGTATTGCTCTCCTTCTGTGGAATGAGAGAATAGTAGGTGTCAAACCACACTCAATTTCCATTTTCCAAACAAATCGACCAACATATCGATATCACACTCGCAACGTCTTTGACTCTAATGATTTTGTTCGCAAGTCTGATTGTTATTTAAATGATGTGAGTCGCTTTTCACAAAAAGGTTACAAACCCTAGACCTTACACGTGCAGCCTAATTAGTCGCCTAACATATCTAAACTACCTATCGTAGAAACACTGAGAGTAATGATATAAACTTGCATAACCGGAAACTCAATAGACTTACCCCAAAGCTCCATACCGTGACCTAGCGGACTAGGTATTTTTGGTGGACACATTCGGACAACTAGGCGTAAACCTGATACAATCGAGTATGAAAGGTTTTGGCCTGATTGAATCATTTTTGCAAAGCGAGCAGTTTTGATTACGTTTAACC